>CM071616.1:1548469-1830969 GCA_036365135.1 Miichthys miiuy
TTTTTTAAAAAGGCTGCAAATTCCCACATGAAAGGAGCAACAAACTCTTGTGTCCATTACACCGTAGTGCTAACTGCACTATAAGACTTCCTTCTTTCCGGAGTTCCCATCTCCCATTTCAATAAGACATTAGGTCACTTAACATCATCAGGCAGAAATATAATGCCAACATTGATAACTATGTAAACAACAAAGAAAATAGCAAACATATTAAGATATTACAATCTCAAAGAAACAAGGACACGCGCTCAGTGATAAAGATAGAGAGAGAAAAAAAATGCGTCCATAACGCCGCCTCACATCACTTCATAAGTCAGCGTGTGTCCATTAAACAGAACAGTAGTGACGACTGCAAACGTAGCGATTAAGTGAAGTGTCAGTAACAGTTAGCGTGTGTCCATTAAACAGTACAGTAGTGAAGACTGTGTCTAAAACTGAAACAAGTGAAGCATCAGTTACCGGCAGGCTGTGCGTCTTGGAGACGTGAAGCAACAAAGTCTGCAGCCTCTTTCACCCCGGGGAGAAATTTCCTCGATTCGTCTTCGGCCACAATAAAGAGCTTAGCAGGGTATCGGAGGGCAGGTTTAAGACCCAGGTCGTATAGCTTCTTCATGACATCTCGGTACTGAAGGCGTTGTTCCACGACCTCGGGAGCGTAGTCCTCCAGGATGTGGATGGGGTGGTCGTCCTACTTCAACTTTCCCGCAGTTTTGGCCGCCCGCACCACCTGCTCCCGGATTTGGAATCGGTGAAAGCAGATCAGCACAGCCCGTGGTCTCCCCGATAATCCCGGTTTAGCGGTTAGAGTGCGGTGAGCTCGGTCTAATTCAGGTGGAGACGTCAGGACATCGGTTCCAAGCACATCGAAAAGCAGTTAGGAGAAAAAAGCAGTCGGTTGGGAGCCTTCTATGTTTTCAGGGAGACCGATGATGCGTATATTGTTGCGGCGACTTCTCCATTCGACGTCTACTATTTTAGCTTTAAGTTTAGTAATCTCAGAAGCCATAGCAGTTAGCCTAGGATCCACATCTCCGATATAGTCCGCGAACTGCTCCAACTTCTCAATGCGTTGTTGGTGGCCATTCACGGTAGCTTGTACCGAATCCAGTTTAGCTTCGTATTTAGCGTAGGTGTCTTTTCTCTCCGTCAAAAGTGACTGTTTGTGTTCTGCTAGTTGCGTCGTTAGCAATGCTGAGATCGAGCTAGTGATGTTAAATTCCTCTCGCTCCTGTTCTTTCTTCTTCGCTTTTTTCGCCATGGTTTCCCTCGAGTCTTGTGCAATGCTAAACGTGTATGCAGAGAAGGATAGATGTGGTCAAATGACCATGTAGAAGTGATAAAGGTCGGGAGCTCGGACGCGCACCTCTACTCCATCAGGCTGCTAACCGGAAGTCCCATCTGGGTGTCTTTCTGTCTGGGTGTCTGTCTGTCTCACTCTCTGTCTGGGTGTCTGGCTGGGTGTCTGGCTAGGTGTCTGTCTGTGTCTCTGTCTGGGTGTCTGTCTGTCTGTCTGTGTCTCTGTATATCGGTTTGTCTAGGTGTCTGTGTGTCTGTCTATTTGTCTGTGTCTCTGTCTGTCTAGGTGGGTGTCTGTTTGTCTATCTATCTGTATCTGTATGTCTTGGTGTCTGTCTGGGTGTCTGTCTGCGTCTCTGTCTGTGTATCTCTGTCTGGGTGACTGTTTGCCTGGGTGTCTGTCTGTGTCTCTGTCTGGCTGGGTGTCTGTCTGTGTGTCTGGGTGTCTTTCTGTCTGGGTGCCTGTCTGTCTGCGTCACTCTCTGTCTGGGAGTCTGTCTGGCTAAGTGTCTGGCTGTGTCTCTGTCTGTGTGTCTGTCTAGGTGTCTGTCTGTCTGTGTCTCTGTATATCTGTTTGTCTAGGTGCCTGTCTGTCTATCTGTCTGTGTCTCTGTCTATCTGTCTGTGTCTGTCTGTCTGTGTCTCGGTCTGTCTGAATGTCTGTCTGTGTCTCGTTCTGTCTGTGTCTCTGTCTGTCTGTCTGACTGTCTGTCTCTGACTCTGTCTGGGTGACTATTTGCCTGGGTGTCTGTCTGTGTCTCTGTCTGTCTGTCTAGGTGTCTGTCTGCCCAAATAAATAAAATAAAATGAGTGCACTCAAAGTCCTACCGCCCTCTTTAACAGTGAATGTCCAATTTATTGTATTGTGGTGGAGATGAAGATGTAGATGAAGATATGGATGCCCCCCTCGTCCAAAGGGAAGTAGCCACCAGGATGGAGACGGAGATGGATGACAGGAGAGGAACTGAGGACTGAGGACCCAGGTTAAGGACTCAAAAAAAAACAGCCTACACAACCATGCAGGAAAATTATCTCATTTAGTCCATAATAAAAGGTCATTTGAATGTAAATAGATAAATTTACTGCTTTTCAGTGTCAAAATTCACTTCTTTACTACTGCCATTTTTCCATGAATTCTTAATATCCATCATAACTCAGAGTAACCAAAACATGAATTCACATAAGCATTTCAAAATAAACTCTGTTTCCTCCCTTTTTTAGCATACAACTTATATTATTTACATGAAATACATTAATTTTACTATTCACCACAGTACAAAACACAATTTCAAACTCAACACACTCATCAGTTTAGCTATGTGAATTTTCTGCCAAGGCCTAACACCGATTCAGCACCACATTAGCCTGCACCAAGCAGCTATCAAGAGTTTCACTCACAGTAATAAAATAACAGCACAAGATTCATAAAGCAAATAAAGTCTTCTAACATTAATAAATTATTCTGACCTGTTTCGAGTTTATCCTGACTGGTTTTAGAGAGAGTACAAGGCTAATTTTTAAGTTATTTTCAGTGTTTAGCACTCTGATAGTGAGTTAGCATGCTAATGTATACATTGATCCGTTACTCACCGGGAAATCAATTATTTACAACAGTTTACGTCGTCCTACTCGAACTTGCAGCTCGCTGATAGTCTCTTCTTTTTCAGTTTGATGACTTCTGTCATCTGTCTGGGTCTCTGTCTGTGTCTCTGTCGGGGTGTCTGACTGTGTCTCTGTCTGTATGTCTGTCTGTCTGTGTCTCTGTCTGGGTGTCTGTCTGCCTGGGTATCTGTCTCTGTCTATGTCTGGGTGTCTTTCTGTGTCTCTGTCTGTCTGTCTGTCTGTCTGGGTGTGTGTGTCTCTCTCTGTCTGGGAGTCTGTCTGTGTCTCTGTCTGGATGTCTGTCTGTGTATCCCTGTCTATCTGCCCGCCTGTCTGTCTGTCCGTCTGTCTGTCTGTGTCTCTGTCTGTCTGTCTATCTGGGTGTCTGTCTGTCTGTCTGTCCAGGTGTCCGTCCGGGTGTCTGTCTGTCTGTCTGCCTGCCTATGCCTCTGTATGTTTGTTTGTCTAGGTGTCCGTCTACCTCTGTGTCTGTCTGGGTGTCTTTCTGTCTGGGTGTCTGTCTGTCTGTCTCACTCTCTGTCTGGGAGTCCGTCTCTGTCTCTGTCTGTCTGGGTGTCTGTCTGTCTGTCTGTCTCACTCTGTCTGGGAGTCTGTCTGTGTCTTGTCATGGAAATTCGATAAAGACTGAGACCACGATCAGTATTAATGAGAACTTTATTCTTGGCCAAGGAGAGACAACAATACAAGTACAAGAGTCGCAAAGTTCTCTCTGCTGCAAATACATTCAACTGCTCCTTTTGTAGACATTTCTCCCCCTCCCTCTCCTCTGAGATCATAAAAGGAGAGACCCTAAGTGCATCAGGGGTTAATATCTGCTTTACTCCCCCTTCCACACCGTGGCTGGTACCAACATCGGAGGGACAGAGAGAAATGCCAGAACACAAACATATATCAAACCATCAGGAGGCAGTCTCCTAAGTAGGACAAAGTTCATACAAAGCTAAATACAAAAGTATAAATGTAGACTATAGGTTACAAAGATTTTTTCCACTACAGTCTCTGTCTGTCTGGCTGGGTGTCTGTCTGTCTGGGTGTCTGTCTAGGTGTCTGTCTGTCTGTGTGTCTGTCTATTTGTCTGTGTCTCTGTCTGTCTAGGTGGGTGTCTGTCTGTCTATCTGTCTGTGTCTCTGTCTGTCTTGGTGTCTGTCTGTGTCTCTGTCTGTGTCTCTGTCTGGATATCTCTCTATTTGGGTGTCTGTCTGTCTTCTGTCTGGTAGTCTGTCTGTGTCTCTGTCTGTCTTGGTGTCTGTCTGTATATCTCTTTCTCTAGGTGTCTGTCTGTCTGTGTCTCTGTCTGTCTGGGTGTCTGTCTATTTGTCTGTGCCTCTGTCTATCTAGGTGGGTGTCTTTCTGTCTGTCTATCTGTCTGTGTCTCCGTCTGTCTGTCTGTCTGTCTGGGTGTCTGTCTGTCTGTCTGTCTGTCTGTCTGTCTGTCTGTGTCTCTGTATATCTGTTTGTCTAGGTGTCTGTCTGTTTGTCTGTGTGTCTGTCTATCTAGGTGGGTGTCTGTCTGTCTGTCTGTCTGTGTCTCTGTCTGTCTGTCTGGGTGACTAATTGCCTGGGTCTGTGTCTATGTCTGTCTGTGTCTCTGTCTGTCTGTGTCTCTATCTGTTTGGGTGTCTTTCTGTCTGTCTGTCTGTCTTTCTGTCTGGGTGTCTGTCTTTCTGTCTGGGTGTCTGTCTAGGTGTCTGTCTGTCTGTGTGTCTGTCTATTTGTCTGTGTCTCTGTCTGTCTAGGTGGGTGTCTGTCTGTCTATCTGTCTGTGTCTCTGTCTGTCTTGGTGTCTGTCTGTGTGTGTGTGTGTGTGTGTGTGTGTGTGTGTGTGTGTGTGTGTGTGTGTGTGTGTGTGTCTGTCTGTTTGTAGAGTTGAATTGAAACGGCTTGTTTTGTACATTAGATGGTGCCACAGGGCCAATCATCGCAACAGTTTGTGTGTCTTGCAGTATTACATGAAGAAGATAGAAGAAGGTGCTGCTTTGGTCACTTAACCACCATAAATTCTTACAATAATTGGAGCTTTATTGATTTTCTTCTTTTCATTGTTGTTGTTCTTGTTTGTGTTTCTTTAGGCCTTACCATTTCACTTGACCATGATACCAGCAACAACCTGATGTAGCCTACAATTCAAGGAAATACTGCTTTTCTTTATTTTTGCTTTTCATCTTTATTTTTGGATAGGTAAGTCAATATATGCTATTTATTAATGATTTCCTTATCTTTTTTGCCTTGTTATATTCTTTTTATACTTCTTTATAATATATAAATAATATATAATAAGTCTGACTCCTCGCAGACTTTGCAGAAAAATTCCTATTGCTAGCGTGTCCGTGCGCAAATCGGTGAAATAAACTTCTAGAAGACTATGTAAGTCTATGTAGACTTCTACATCTAGAAAATCTAAGGTTATGACCTTTGGGATAATTTGCATAACTTTTTGGATATGAACTTACCTTGATAACCGAATGTCAAACATGCTTCATCCATGCCATGGAGGTGTCTGTGGTCAGTGTTGCCAGGTCTGTGAGGCAAAGGCAACAAATCATCAAATCAACTCCAACCAGCCCAACTGGGTGTTAAAACCAGGAAAAAACAACTTAACTTTTGTCTTGTATAATACAGATTCATCATCTGGAATGCCTGTCTTTCCACATACGGGCTTCCTTCACCTTTAAAACGGGGTTGAGCTCTGTGTGAGGACCTGGCAACCTCCCGGTTTCAGTACATAGAGAGCTTTTTTTGCTACTTTATGGTGTTACTTTTGGATTTTTGTCGATGTAACGGAGGGGTGGGGGGGTTGGAAAACCGTCTAATTGGCTTCTGCGTCAAGTTTTTTCTTTCTTTAACTTTGTATGCGTACGAGCGCGTTGTGTTTTCACAGATGTCCAGGCTGTCCATCCATAATCGGTTGTGAAAGATGTAAGTAAGAACATGCATGTGCTTGTGACTACAGACTTCACCTGATTACAATTGGGAGAAGATAGTACATATGCTCATATCTGATGAATGTATTCTCTCTTTCCTCTGTTTTGGAAGGGAGGGCCCTGACAGGTGAATCGTTTATCAGTCCCTCCAGTTTTTCGCGATTTTGCGATCGCATGGATTACCGCGTAATCAGCAATATGCCGCATATTTTCGCGAGGCCGCATATTTCCTACTATGTCGCACAATTATTGCAAAATAACCAAACATGCCGCCCCTTCCCCACGACACATATGTGTTTTCCACCATAGATCAAATGTGTCAAATCAAATCAAATCAAATCAAATTTTATTTGTATAGCCCAAAGTCACAAAGTACATTTGCCTCGGAGGGCTTTACAATCTGTACAGGGAGTGACACCCTCTGTCCTTAGACCCTCGGTTCGAGTGAGGAAAAACTTGCCCACAAAAAACCCTTTTAACAGGGAAAAAAAAAAAGGTGGAAGAAACCTCAGGAAGAGCCACAGAGGAGGGATCCCTCTCCCAGGACGGACAGACGTGCAATAGATGTCACGTGTACAGAACAAGTCAACACAAACAAATTGTACAATTACAATGAATGATAAAATGACAATGAATTACAATGAATGATAAAATGACCACAGTAGCAGATATGGTAGCAATAATGACAGTAATAATATATGTAGTGGACGTTGCGCAGGATCACAGCAGCAGCCACGATCCACGAGAACCCGCTGGACGACAGAGCACAAAAACTCCGGGGAAGTTCGGTTAGTAGCATGCATTAATGAGACATGTATGTCCACTGATGGTGAGAGAGAAAGAGGGAGGAGAGGGGAGGGGGAGAGAGGGAGAGGGGCGGGGGAGTCCCCCGGCAGTCTAGTCCTATGGCAGCATAACTAAGGGATGACCTGAGCCAGCCCTAACTATAAGCTTTATCAAAAAGGAAAGTCTTAAGTCTACTCTTAAAAGTGTTGACCGTGTCTGCCTCCCGAACCGGAATGGTAGTTTGTTCCACAGAAGAGGAGCCTGATAGCTGAAAGCTCTGGCTCCCAATCTACTTTGGAAACTATAGGAACCACAAGGAACCCAGCATCCTGAGAGCGCAGTGTTCTAGAGGGGTAATAAGGTACTATGAGCTCTTTTAGATATGATGGTGCCTGACCATGAAGAGCTTTGTGAGTAAGGAGAAGAATTTTAAATTCTCTTCTAGATTTGATAGGTAGCCAATGCAAGGAAGCCAAAATGGGAGAGATGTGATCTCTGATCTTGGTTCCTGTCAGAACACGTGCAGCAGCATTCTGAATTAACTGCAAAGTCCTAAGAGACTTATTGGAGCAACCTGATAGCAAAGAGTTACAATAGTCCAGCCTAGAAGTAACAAATGCGTGGACTAGTTTTTCTGCATCCACTTGAGATACAATGCGTCTGATTTTGGCGATGTTACGTAAGTGGAAGAATGCAGTCCTCGAAATTTGTTTTATGTGGACATTAAAGGACAAGTCCTGATCAAAAACAACTCCAAGATTCTTTACGGTGGAGCTGGAGGCCAGGGTGATCCGTCTAGAGTAACTAAGTCTCTAGAAAGAGAGTTTCTGAGGTGTTTCGGTCCAATTACAAGAACTTCAGTTTTGTCTGAATTTAACATTAGAAAATTGTAGGTCATCCAACTTTTTATATCCTTAAGGCATGCTTGGAGTTTAGTTAATTGATTTGTTTCATCAGGCTTGATCGATAAATATAATTGGGTGTCGTCAGCATAACAATGAAAATTGATAGAGTGATTCCTAATAATGTTCCTAAAGGAAGCATATATAAACTAAATAGGAGTGGTCCTAGTACAGAACCTTGTGGGACTCCATGACAAACTTTGGTATGCATGGAGAATTCATCATTGACGTGAACAAACTGAGATCGATGTAAGAAATACGACTTAAACCAGCTTAGGCGGTTCCTTTGATGCCAATTTGATGTTCCAGTCTCTGTAAGAGAATTTGATGGTCAATGGTGTCAAATGCGGCACTAAGATCTAACAGTACAAGTACAGAGATGAGTCCTTTGTCTGATGCCATTAGGAGGTCATTTGTCACTTTGACTAATGCGGTCTCTGTGCTATGATGCACTCTAAATCCTGACTGAAAATCTTCAAATAGACTATTGTTATGGAGAAAGTCACACAGCTGATTAGCTACAGCTTTCTCAAGTATCTTGGAGAGAAAGGGAAGGTTTGTCTGTAGTTGGCTAAGACCTCTGGGTCTAGAGAGGGCTTTTTAAGGAGAGGTTTAATTACAGCTACCTTAAAAGACTGTGGTACATAACCTGATAATAAAGACAGATTAATCATATCCAATAAAGAAGGACTTACTAGAGGTAAAACATCCTTGAGCAGCCTGGTTGGGATGGGGTCTAGGAGACAGGTTGACGGCTTAGATGTAGAAATTATTTATTTATTAAGTTATTTGATGAAGGTCGATGGGAGAAAAAGAGTCTAAATACATATCAGGTTTTACAGCTGTTTCCAAAGTTGCTGTATCAGAAAGCAGATCAAAGCCTGTTGAGGGCAGGAGATGATGGATTTTATCTCTAATAGTTATAATTTTATCATTAAAGAAGCTCATGAAGTCATTACTACTTAGACCTAAAGGAATAGATGGCTCAATAGAGCTGTGATTCTCTGTTAGCCTGGCTACAGTGCTGAAGAGAAACCTGGGGTTGTTCTTATTCTCCTCTATTAATGAAGAGTAATAGGCTGCTCTGGCATTACGGAGAGCCTTCCTGCGTGGTGTGTGTGTGTGTGTGTGTGTCTACAGCACCTGTTTGACACACACCACGCACGCGCAGCCATTTTCACACACCGCAGTGTGAACGTTAGTTAGTGATGGCGACTACTAACAAGTCCCACCTGCCATCATATATATCGGCAAATGACCGAGCAAAACAATATCTGGCAATTTTACATGCAAGCGGAGGAAAACTATTTTGTAGCCCGTGTAACAAAGTCCTCGACCATCGCTGAAAGTCAACTATAGATTAGATGGTTAATTATCTCGCCTCACTCAGTACTGGGGTAAATGTGTTTTTACACTCCAGTACTAATGTTAAGATTCTTACAGAAAATAAAAAGGAAACAGTGTTTCTCAATCTGTCTGCCTTGTTTTTGTCTCATTAAGCCTGTTTAGACTTTTTGATGCAGTTTGAAAGTAAAGAAAACAACAAAAAATGGGCGCAAAATTCTTCACAAAAAATGAGAAAATTCCGCCGCAAAATCAGTCATTTTGATCACAAAAATCACAAAAAAAAAAAATCATGAAATCCTGGTGGGACTGGTTTATTGCCTCCGGTGCAAAAGGGGGTACCATGTAATGTCCGTCCACCTAAGAAGGGCATGCATGAAGGACAACACGGCAGAAGAACGGGATGCCAGATTAAAGCTAGCCAAACAGTCTCAAAGAGAGTGGACCACGGTTGGTAGACGCTGGGAATACCAGGAACTGTCCTCCATGGAGAGGCCGAGGTTGGTTAAGCTCATGATTTGATCAACATTAAAGGTGACTCTCTTTTGGGGTTTTTTTTATGGCTCAAATGTACATTGCCTTTATGAATGTCTCAGTTTGACCTGAACCAAAATTACATGTGTGGAAAAGAGTGGAAACTGTGCTTCCACTGTGTACATTGTTGTAGCTTTGTTTTTCACTCACTGATGTTAACGATACTGAACTTATTGTAATAAATTTGTTATACAACTAAGACAGTGTCAGCTGAGTTTCTCTTCAAACATCTTCAACTGCATCGCCACTGAATATACGACAATTTTACACAGCGTCCCAACTTTTTGGGAATTGGGGTTGTGTTGTGGATGAGTCACAGGTGCTCCACCCACTTGTCTCAAACCTCTCTGATCGCTGCCAGTTGACGCTGTCTTGTTGACGATAGCCTGGTCTTGTATCATGGTTGTCAGAGAATCAGCCGTTCTAACACGTAAAATTTCTTCGGTGACATGGTGGCCCAAAAAAATGTCCAACCAGACTCTGCATACCATAAACTGCTGCTAGATTCATTTCTGGATCTGTACACACCAGTCAAAATCAAAAGACCCATGTAAGATTTGATGTCTGTCTGGGTTACCAAATCCCTACAAACTGAGCTCCTGGCCTTTCTTCTATTCACCAGTGTGGTGATCAAATATATAATCAAGAACTTCACGGTATATTGATCAGCCAAGGTGCTGCCACACAATGAACTGTGACCAAGGCCTCAAGAAAGCATTATATACCAAAGCTACGAAGAAAGTTCAATATTATAAAAACTATTTTGCATCAATCTATGAGAACTGCCAACAGATGTTGTCCCTGTGGTAGAGAGACTCTACTGGGCAAAGGTTCCCATAGTGGTTGTCAGGGAACCCAAGGTGTGTGTGTGTGTGTGTGTGTGTGTGTGTGTGTGAGCGTGTGTGTGTGTGTGTGTTCTAATGACCAGTAATTTTTAACCGGGAACACCAAAAGTGTACAAAAGTTGAATAAAACACAAAATTAACGTAATGTAATGTAATTAATGTAAGTTGGCCGTCAAGCTGGCTCTGGAGGAGTGGAGGCATTGTTTGGAAGGGACTGAAAAAACATTTGTTGTCTGGACTGATCACAAGAATCTGTCCTACATGCAGGCAGCCAGACTGAACTCTCATCAAGCCAGGTGGGCTCTGTTCTTTAGTCGATTTGTTTGACTCTGTCTGTTCCCAGGTCCTGTGGTGGGCTCATACTTCCCGTTTTGCTTGCCATCCCCGATCCAACTGAACCATATCCCTGCTCAAGTGACACTTTTGGTGGCCTTTCTTGGATTGGGACACCCGGGAGCATGTGGCAGCGTGTACCACCTGTGCCCTCTGCAAGTCCTCTCATCAGGCTCTAGCAGGTCTCCTCCACCCACTGCCCATCCCCGGTCGACCCTGGTCGCACATTGCTCTAGATTCACTGGTCTCCCTGATTCACAAGGTAAAACAGTCATCCTTACCATTGTAGACCACTTTGTGGCCCTGCCTAAGTTGCCCCTTAGCATTCAAGTCTGCCCAACATGTTAAACATGTTATCTGGATCCATGGCATTCCCACTGATATTGTCTCAGAGTGTTACGGACCTCAAGGGCTCGCAAGGCCCGAAACATATCGAAAGAAAACATGAAGACAAAAGTTGCCACTGAAACAATAATAACTTTTATTAATTCAAAATGAACAAAATAATTCCCAAGAAAACAACAAAACAAAAGGGTTGGAGGTTCCTGGCCAAAACAAACAAAAGAGAGGGGGACCACTGAGCCAGCCAAACTAAACATGCCTAAAACCCACTAAACCTAACTGAAAAGAAAAGAAGACTGAAAACAGGACTACCAGGGAACCTCCGAACCAAAGCTAAAATAACAAAACCAAACAGCTCAACGGACTCCTGGCATGGGGGAGCCTCAACCTCCTCACCAGGTCACCTGCAGGAAGAGAGTAGGGAGCGACAAGAGAGAGACACCTCCTTAAGTCAGCTCAAGCTGACGAGACAATAACACCGAAAATACACTGCATGCGGAATTTCTCCTCATCCATGGTGTCCACGGGGTGAAAAGACGCCTGAAAACCTCTCACCTGTTGACTTCAGGTCCGCCCCGCCCATTATGACGTATTCTTGTAATGAAAACCGATCCGCAGTGAACATGGACTATTTTATTTTGAAAATCAACCAGGGCTTTATTTTGTATTTTGTAGCCGATTTCCTTCCCCGCACAATCTGCTCTGTGCTGAATTTATGCGCCATGCTCCGGCGTCCGTGAAAAATAGAAGCTCTGCGTATGTGTTGCGGAGGGCTGCCGGTCACCACAGTTGTTCCGGAGCCGTGACGCAGCGGAACCGGAGACTGTGTGAGTTGACACATTGACTAACATTGAAACGTATCGGCTCCGTTGCCGTGGCGGAGCCGTTCCGCATGCAGTGTATTTTAGGGGTAAGTCTCACCTGAGGTCTCCTCTGTGCTGAGAGAGAGAGAGAGAGGTGGGGAGAGACAACAACACACGCCCAAACACACACACACACACACACACACACAGTCCTACCTCCTGGCCACACGTAACATAGAGACACACAACTTACCAGCTCAGAGAAACCTATCTGTTGAAGTATCTTTTGTCATTGTATTTTTGGATGCCTGCCTTGACACCTGTTTGTCTGCTTTGTTCTCCAGCCCTGCCACACTCACCTCCTCCGCTTGCCATGCTCAGCCTATCTTTGTCTGTTTATCAGTCTTCACCATCCTGCCCTGAAAATCCTCCCTGGACCTCACCTCACATCTTGTAAATAAACCTTATAAGCAATTCCTGTCTGTGGTCTGCATCGTGGGTTCAGTGTTCCGCCTTAAGCTCTAGCTTAACACTACATGTTAGTTCCAACTTTAAAATCTAATTCACCTCTTTTGTTTAGATTTCTAACCTTTCTTACAAGTCCATCTTGCAATACATTCTACAAACTCTTCCAGGTTTTGCTTGTGTTTCATCTGTGTCAATGACTATGTCATGTTACTTGAATACTTAGGCGCATGCCATCTTTGTCTGACCATGATGTCATGATTTCCTCCAACAGCTCCAAAACTGTTCTGCTCCTATCAGTTCTAACCTGGGAATAGTGGTGACTGTGGCAAGTCTGCTGCCACCATGGGTTTTTCAGCAAAGGACACAGGCGACTGCTTTGGTATATTTTTATTGCCAACTTTGCTTAGGAAGGTTCCTAAATTATCCAGAAGTATTAATGTAGCTGCCATGATAAGATCTGTTCAAATTCTCTAACTGTTAAGGAAAGGAGCTTCAATGTTTCCTTTATTATCTCCTTTAGCATAGGATACACCGGATGTATCTACCCTGGTAACACGACTCGCGCTTCTTACTGATGTCCACAACGATTTTAATCTCTCAACAAAGTTACAGAACGCCGTGAAAACTGTAGCAAAATAAACACATTTCATATATATCATTCTCAGATTATTTTCTTACACAAAGGTACAAAATTTTCATCATTCAGAATAATTACCGTGTACGCCTGCTTAACCAGTAGTAGACAGTCCTCTTGTCTCTTTCTCTCTCCCTCCTCACTCAAACTTACGGCGCGACTTACGTTACTCGGACAGGAAGTAACCTTTCAAAATAATGGTTTCTTAAACATTTCAACAATATAACCAAAGAACCCTGAATTAAACTGCAGGAAGTTTTCCATAAATGTGTATAACATAATAAAGAAAACACAATCAGAAATAAAATGTGACAATATCACCCTAACTTCTGGTGTTGCCATGGTAACACATGGCTGTATTGCTGGCGTCAACTACACTCCCACCAATTACCTTGATTAATACAAATGAAGTTGTGAAATACACTGACACTCTTCATTTAATAATTAATGGTAATTCCAAAGCACTGGTCTTTGTTTCCTTAACACTCTGACATTTGAAAACCGTATGATTTTTCACAACAAATAAATTCAACAGCACAGATAAACAATATAATTCACCTCTCAACACATAAAGAATACTCACTTGAAAATGAACTTCAAAATATTTACCACCTTTAGTTTAAAAAGGAGACATTTAATCAATGGCTGGCCTTTCCCCCCTTACTAGCTACTCTTCACTAGAACCACTAACTTCTGAGCAGGTCTTTGAATGATGGATGGCTGCTTGAGGTGTTCAACAACTTTAGCAAGTTTCCATTCATTGCGAGGGACGTCCTCCTCTTTGATGATCACAATGTCACCCACATCCACATTACGCCTTGGCGCATGCCATCGTTGTCGTAGAGCAATGTTTGACAGCCAACCACTTAGCCAACCGCTGAATACGACCAATGACACTGACCACTGTAGGCCATCTTGAGAACCGTAACAGGTGTCCTTGGATGTCAAATTGCTTTGCAGCCTCAGTTTTCTGATGTGACCTGGTTTGTGGCTATCTCCTTTTCCCATAAAAATTTAGGACCAGAGAGCCAGTTTGAGTCGATGAGGTCAGCCACCTTGAGACCTCTGGAGGCGTGGTCGGCGGGATTCCCTCCTGTATCGACATAGTGCCATTGTCTTATGTCAGTGGTTTCTCGAATTCTCTGGACTCGGTTCGCAACAAAGACATGAAACCTTCGTGCCTCATTATTGATGTAACCGAGAACCACTTTATTTATTTTATTTTTTTTTTACTTTATTTTTTATTAATGAAGAACACAACACAAACATTCCTTGACAACATCACAAGTTATGTATGACAGTGCTAAAGACAGGAGACAAAAAAACAAAAAAAAAAAGGACAAAAGACACTGGGGCGAGTGGGTGAAAAATAATAAGTAAATACGTAGACAGTTAAGACATTCCAGCATACTGTGGGATCCCCCTCAGTTAGCGAAGTATCTTGTTATCGGTAGCCACCTCCTCATGAAAACATCAGACCTTAATTGTAATTTAGTGGTTAAAGCCTCCATTCCATACACCTCCCTCAGCTTCTGTTTCCATTGTGTCACTGAAGGTGGCTGTGGATTCATCCATTTTATTGTCACCATTTTCCTAGCAGTCATCAGGAGTATAAGTAACAAGTGTTTTTGATCTCTAGTGTACATGCCTTTAGGAGTTAGATCGAAAAGAAACTGGCTTGCGGCGAATAATATATTCAATACAATACGATACAATTCCTAGAACATTATCTATCTCGCTCTTTACCCCTTTCCAAAATGGAAGCATCCCTGGGCAGTCCCACAATATGTGTGAGTGGTCGCCCACCAGTCCACATCCTCTCCAGCAGTATATTGCAGCTGGGTTATTTACAAATTTAGAGACCACAGAAGGTGTCCTAAAAAGCCTTGTCTTCGTCTTTCAATCAAACTTCTTCCACATGTTACTATTGATACCTTTATGACATCCAGTGCACACTGTTTCCCAGTCTCCATCCTCAATTATAATATTTAACTCTAGCTCCCATTTGTTTTTCATATAAAAAGTATTGTCTGGTATATCTAATAACAGATTTCTATATATATGGGAAACATGCTTTTTATTCGGTAATCGATGTTTAATTATATTAATAAAATAAGTTTCTATGTTTGTTGGAGCATTTTTAATTATATTCCAATCTGTATGGTTTGTGATGTAGTTCCTTATCTGAAAATACCGGAACATATCACTTTGCGGTAGAAGGAATTTGTCTTGGAGGTATAGTCGTGTTACCTGGGGAGTGAGTGTGACCCCTAAGTATCTAAAACCCTGTTTAGATCTTCGAAAAGACACTATATCATCAAGCTGGCTAGGCCATGTCCCAGACACCATCATCGCTTCTGATTTACTCTGATTAACTTTATAACCAGATACTAGACCATATCACACCAATCGAGTTTGGAAAAGAGCCGGGACTAAGTGGACAGGATTTTCAATAAATAATAATATGTCGTCCGTGTATAGGGCTATTTTATGCTGACTTCCACTTTCATCCCTTATTCCTTGTATAAGGGGGTTACTTCTAATCATTTCTGCAAGAGGCTCAATGCTAAGAGCGAACAGGGCTGGTGAGAGCGCGTCCCCCTGCCTTGTCCCCCGTCCCAGATCGAAGAAATCAGAGCATTGGCCGTTAACTCTGACTCTTGACCGTGGATTCATATAAAACACTTTAATCCAATTAAAAAAGGTTTTGTTAAAGCCCATATGAGCCATTGTTTGCTCCAAAAATGTCCAGTCCAGTCTATCAAATGCTTTCTCAGCATCTAAGCTGAGAAGCATTGATGGAGTCTTTCTACCAGAAGCAATAGATTGTAGATTTAGAGCTCGTCTGACATTATTAGTGCCGTGCCGTCCTGTTATAAACCCTGTTTGATCAGAGTTAACTAATTTCCAGATATGTTTTTGTATTCTATTTGCCAAGATAGAGGTCAGGATTTTTAAGTCCTGGCAAAGCAAACTTATCGGCCGGTAACCTGTACATTGAGTGGGGTCCTTTCCCTCTTTGTAAATAACTGTGATAATTGCCTCTGACCAGGTTTTTGGGGGGTCCCTTTCATCCAGTGCATAATTATATACCCGACATAAAATTGGGCCCAGCTCTTGAGCAAAAACTTTATAATATTCCCCTGAGTATCCATCGACACCCGGGGATTTACTGTTCTTTAATTTACTAATACTATCTATTATTTCCTGTACTGTTATGGGAGAAGAGAGCATCTCTAACTCATCCTGTGATAATCTGTTCAGCTGGATCGAGTCCAGGAGTCTTGTTGTTTTTTCCTCCTTCCCTATTAATTCTTGACCTTCATATAATTTTTTATAGTATGCAGCAAACGCCTCTGCTACTTCTTTTGGTTGGGAGGTAATTCTCTTTGTGTCAGGGTGTTTAATTTTAGGTACCACACAGTTCGATTGAGCTTTAGGCCCCGTTTACAGGTACACGAGTATTTTTAAAAACGGAGACATTTCCCTTCGTTTGTACCTATCTTTTACACGCAAACGGTGAATTCGCCTCTGAAAACGAATCTTTCTAAAAACTCTGGCTAGAGTGGAGATTCTGGAAAACTACGGTTTTGCGTTTGCGTGTAAATTGAGATAAACAGAGTTTTAGGCAGCTGATGCGCCAAAAGTGCGACCAATGTTTACCTTTTGCTTGACGATGATCATGGAAGCATTCAGAGTAGCAGTCGCATTTATTCGTTGTTGTCGAAATGAGAATTCTGATTGGCTTGCAGAGCGTTCTCCTTTTTCCTACACTGCCGCCCATAGGCTTGGCGTAGTTATGATGGCGCTCAAAGGCGTATTTATGCGGGTTGATGTAAACGAAAACCTTTTTGAAAACAATGCTATGTGCACAATGTTATTTTGGAAAACGGAGGGAGGGAAATATTTGTTTCTCAACATACCTGGCTATGTGTAAACGTAGCCTTACATAACTGAAAGGCCAGTAGTCTACTTGCCTTATTCCCCATTTCATAATATTTTCTTTTCACAAATCTGAGCATTCCCTCAGCTTTATATGTGAGTAAATCATCTAATTTTTGTCTCTCCTATTTTAAGAATTCTAAAGTGCTCCTTTTTCTTGATATTTTGTGTTCTTTTTCCAACCTGCAAATTTCAGTCTCCAGTTCAAGTCTCCTGGCTTCTCTGTTTTTTTATTCTAGACGTAATTTGAATAATATGAGGGGTCATAACATAACAGCTTTGGCACCATCCCATAGAATAGATGAAGTAACATCTCCGTTTTCATTTATGTTCATATATTCTTTTAGCCTGTCACGTAATTCCTGTTGGATTAGGGGGTCATTCAATATTGAGACGTTAAGTCTCCAATATCTGAATTGTTTCTCTTGACCTAAATTTATTTTCATCTTAATGGGACTATGATCTGATAAAGTTATGGATTCTATCTTACACTCTGTCACACTATGCACATCAGCCTTTGAAACAAGAAACATATCTAATCTGGAGTAACTCCCAGAACTTGGGACCTGTATGTATAGTCTCTGTCTATAGGATGATGATATCATCATCCATACATCAATCAGGCCCAATCCGTCCATCATTCCCATAACAGTGGCTGCTTTTCTAGTTCGAGGTCCCTTCTGAGCAGGTAGTTGGTCCATATTTAAATTTAGTACACAATTATAGCCCCCCCCCCCAACGACTATGATCCCCCCTTCATCTGCCAGTTTGGAAGCTATTTTCTTAAAAAAAAAGGAACAGTCCTCATTTGGTGCATACAGGTTCAAAAATGTAAATCTATTTTCCCCAATCGTACCAATCACCATGATATATCTACCTTCCTTGTCTTTTAATACTTTTTCACAGTTGAAAAAACATTCTTTCTAAATAAGATAGCGACCCCCCTTTTCCTCCCTCCTTCATGAGATGCACTGTATATTTGTTCCACCCAGTCCCTCTTTAATTTAAGGTGTTCTGCCTCAGAGAGATGTGTCTCTTGTAACATTGCAGCCGAACAGTGTAAAACTTTAAGTTAGTTAAGTATTTTCTTTCTTTTAATTGGATTTCCCAGACCCTTTATGTTGTAGCTAACTACAGTCAAACCATCCATGTTACACTCCTTTCAAACCTTACTGTCATGATGCTTTGTAGTCAACTTATAAATTTCAAGTGCACCATCACCTATTGTAAAAGTCTTATCAGTTGTCAAGGAAGTAACACGAAAACGAACAAAAACTATGTACAATTTCCAATAATGAACACCGGAAATCAGACATAACAACCTGGCTTCCAAGTCCTCAACTGGCCTGTCTCCAGTAGTGGCCAGTCCCCGCGTGGAGCTGGGAAGAGGGTGGCGGGAACCCTCCGGGATAATGTCACATTGTGCAGCAGACCCACTCCGTCGGGTTAACTGCTGCTGCCCTAAAGTGGCTGAGTGTAAATCACTCATAATGAGTCAATAGCAGCTGATGCCACCAACCAAAATGACCAGATAGTGTGCTATTGTTACATTCTGGACACAGCAAAGTGTAAATAAATATAAATAAATAAAATAAAGCCCGTCAACACCACTGTAATTGGAGGGTAATTAACTGTAGCCCATCTAACAGTGAACTATTCACAGCTTCTCATAGCTGTTTAAGTAAAATGGAAAAACCTTACTTTTTGCTCAATACTTCCAAACATTTCAATGGAAGAAAAACCTGCAGTCTTTTTCTGTGAACATGCTGACGTTCCGTCCTCTTCGGTTGGCGTCCCGTGTCTCCCACCTGTGTCTGGCCAGCTCTCGCTCCACTTTATCCCGCTCGTCAACTCGGACTTGGATATTTAAATCCTTAAGCACCGGCGCTGTGTCCATCACCGTCTGGAAAGCTTTTTCCTCGGATCCCATCATCATCCGCAGCCGGGGCGGGTACATGCACTTCGCTTTAACGTTTTTCTCCTTCAGCTGTTTCACAACGTATCTGACTTGAGTGCATTTCCTCTGTAACTCCGGTGAATAGTCATTATCAAAGTAGATCTGCTTCTCACCCATCTTCACTTTGAAGACACCCGTCTCCCGGCTTGCTGCAGGATCCGTTCCTTCACTGTGTAGTCCGCGAATTTAATGACGATGGAGCGAGGCGGGTCATTTTCTTTCGGCTCTGTGCGCTCGGTCAATCCTAATGTCGGCTTCGGTCAGTGGCAGGTCAGTCAGCACCGTCGGCAGTAGCTTTTTAATGAAGGTGACCATGTCTCTCCCCTCGCTTCCTTCGGGAACATGATACAGCCTTAGATTTTGCCTTCTGTGTCTGTTCTGAAGATCTTCACACCGTTCAAATATTTCCGCCTCACGCTGCAGTAGGAAGCCGATGGCTTTTCCGTGGGCTGCGGTGGTCTCCTCTGTGGTTGTTATACGCTCCTCCGTGTCAACCACCCTCTTTTCCTGCTTTGTTAGTTGTGCACTTAAACCACCAACTGATGTTTCAAGCCTTGTGAATGATTCCTTAGTTTGGCCTTTGAATTCAATTATATCCATACTCATCTGCAGAATGTCCCCCCGTATTTCTCGGTTCGACTGAGCGATAGCCTGCAGCATCCCCTCTAGGCTATCGGCAGCTTCAATGGTTTTGCTGGGGCTCCTCCTTCTCTGTTTCTAAACTGGTATCTAGCGAGTCTGTCGTTAGCGCTCGTCTTTGTGGTGTCGTTGGGCATGTTTTTGCTGAGTTTTGTTCAAATGTCGATTTGGTAAGTTAGCTAATCAGCAGAGCTCAAACTTTTGCGTCCTACTTGTACATGGCGCCGCGGGAAGTCCTCCGAGAACCAATTTAGAATCAGTCCAATAATACTGCTCATCGATCTTAAGCTCTAGCTCCTCCCTTAACATGTTGCTTACAGCTGCTGAGGTTACTGCTCCAACCTCGGTATGGTGACTATTTTGGTTGGCGCGACTCTCGCTTTGCCCATTACCAAGGAGCAGTGCACTTTCACTTTGCTCAACAACCTGATGTAAGAGCACTGTCCATATCCTTGACTGCTCACATCAGAAAAATTATGCAGTTCAACTCTCTGGACCTCATCAAAGCTCTCAGGTATGAAGCACCTTGGTATCTCAATGTTCTCAAGGTTTTCTAAATCCTTCATCCAAGCCTCCCACCTTAGCTTCAAATACCTAGGTAGTGGTTCATCCCACCCCGTACCTCTCTGACACATCTCCTGCAGCACTCTTTTCCCTTCAAGGATGAATGGCACTAAAAACCCTAAAGGATCGTACAAAGAGGCCTCGACAGAGAGAATACCTCGTCGTGTTGCTGGTTTCTCATCAAGTGTCACTTTGAAGGACAAGCTGTCGCTTTCTGTGTTCCGTCTTATACCAAGCACCCTTTGCATTGGTAAGTTATCATGGTTGAGATCAACATTTTTTACCTCCGCAGCGTGTTCTGCAATGTTGATGGAATCCAGCACCTCTCGACTATTGGAAAGGAATTTGTGAAGGTGCAACTTTCCTTTGGAACACACAGCTTGAGCTTCCTTCACTAGCTTGATTGCCTCACCAACTGATTTCACGCTTATGAGGCCATCATCAACACAGAAGTGCTTCCTGATGAAGCTAGCCGCAGAAGGGTACTCTTCCTCATTTTGACTGGCAAGATGTTTCATGCCATAATTGGCGCAGCCAGGGTAAGACGACGCTCCAAACAAGTGCACCTTCATGCGGTACTCCGTGGGTTCTGAGTTTGTGTCCCCGTTTTCCCACCAGAGAAACCGCAAATAGTCTCTATCTTCTTTGCTGACATGGAACCTGTGGAACATTTTTTCCACATCACACATGACTGCGTTGGGATGTTTACGGAAACAGCAAAGTACAGCTGTGAGGCCATTTGTAAGGTTCGGGTCCTGTTAGCAGATGATCATTCAATGAGGTGCCTTTGTACTTTGCAGAACAGTTGAAAACCACCCGAATCTTGTCTGGTTTCCTCGGTGGTAAACCCTTGATGGGATATACCAGGCTTTCCCACGCTCTGGTTGGGTGTCTACCTTCTCTGCATCACCATCCTTGAAAACACCTTCCATAAACCTCACATAGTCGTTTTTGAACTTGGGATCTCTGACCAGCTTCCTTTTGAGGTGCTTCAGCCGAGCCAGAGCCAGCTTCTTATTGTCTGGGAGGTGAGGACGTACTTTAAAAGGAAGAGGCATCTCAAGGTTGCCATACTCATTTCACTGAATTCCTCCTTTTAGGATCTGCAGGAAGCAAATATCTTCTTGAGATATGCTTTTGTCACCCGATTTTGTGTCTGCAAAGTCAGACTCAAGAGCCTTAATGACAGAAGATGGTGTTAGAGGTGGTAGCTCTCTGACAGATACTCGATGACAAAGACCAGTCACATCTTTAGCATTCACCTGCTGTGTCGTGCTTCCCACAATGCTCCAACCAAGATCAGTTTTAATGGCGTAGGGCTCATAGTCACCCCCAGTGATGACCTTTCTTGGAATTAGCGCTCTGGAGCAGTCATAGCCAATCAATAATCCAACACCACAGTCCACTAATGGGGGTATCTCATGGGCTATGTTGACAAAATGCTTCCATTTTTTGGCTGTTTGGCAGGTGGGGATATGTGCACGGTCAAGAGGAATGAAGTCTCTTGTGTAGGCTGGAGGTAAGTTGAAGGAAATGTTTGAGGAGAGACCTCTGTAAAGAGGGTCACCAGTCCATGGGGCAAGTTTATCATCTGCATCTTTGACATTGTTCCAGACATGTTCATCTAGCAGAGTATATGTGGAATCTGTATCAACAAGTATCAACAGCTTTTCCTGTCCAGTTCCTTACAGTCAAGGGCACTTTCAGCTGTCGTGGGAGGGCAGTAAAAAGAGATGTGAGGTGACACATGACGGTGGTTGAGCTGAATGGGTCACAGCGTTCACTTAAGAATTGTTCTGGTGATCTGAAGAGTGAAATGGCTGTGGGTAGGTTTGATTAGTGTGGTTTTGACGATGATGGGGTTGCTGAGAATGGTGTGGCTGAGAGTGTTGTTGCTGCGGATGGGGTTGTTGAGGGTGGGATTGTTGAGGGTAGGATTGTCCAGGGGGCCTTGATTTCTTGAACTGATTAGAATTTGGGCATGGAGCATGACTGCTCCATATTCATGACATCTCTAGCAGTAAAACACAGGGGGAATGTTGTCTTTCTGCGGTGGTGGGTCATTAGCAGTAAACATCTCCACTTTCTCTTTCTCTTTTTGTTTCATTTTTTTTTTTGGTCTGTTGTTCATAGTTAGTCTGACTCGCCCTGTCCTTTTCCAGTTGTTGTCCGAGCCTCACCAATTCATCCACTGTAGTTACTCTGCCTCGGAGCTGGCTTGCCATATGGGGATGGATGTTTCTGAAAATTAGCTTTAAGACTGCATCTTCCTGAATTCCAGGCTTCCACCTCTGACACAAGTAGCAGTACCTGAAAAAATCTCTAATGCTTTCACCTTCGCCTTGAACTCTTGTCCTCACTCTCTCTGCCAGTTCATCTTCATAGACAGAAAGGCAGCATGGAACTTTTCTTGAAAGTCTGACTAGGTATGTGTGTTTAAACGTACCACATCCCACCAGTCTCTCGCTGTTCCATGTAGAACATTTGTCAAAGTTGCCATCAACTCCACATCCGTCAGTGGATTTAAAGCAAAAAAATCATTACATTTCTCCAAGCACAAGAGGGGATCTGGTTCATCCTCAATCTTTCTAAATGATGGAAACTGCAGTTTTACAGGACATTTACCTGTTAACTGTGCCCTGGCCTCAGACAGAACAAGAGAATCATCAAGAAACTGAAGCACACCTGCCTTATCATTCAGAACAGTAGATTGGAGGCGCTGACTCTGAGCCTCCTCCAACCGAACATTTTTCCGTGCTGCTTGCACAGGGATTGTTGTAAGTGCAGATGCATTCAAGGTTTGTTTCATTGTATCCAATTCCTGGGACATGGACTCCATATTTTGGGACAATTTCCACACATCATCCTGCAGGTGCTCAACTGATTGTGCAGCTGGGGTCATGAACTCTTTGATGTTCTTTAAAATCTCTGTATGATGGTGAGTTAAGTGCCAGTTGAGGTTTGCTGAAAACTGATTCCTCAGAAATGTTGATTGTTTGTCCAGAGTTTCATGTAAGTACTGAAAGTGTTGTTCATATGTTGCTGTGACATTTTTAAATAAAGTTGTAACTGTTTTTCCTCCTTGTTGTTTTTGTGTTTCCATTAGAATTTTAAATTCTTCCTCCAAAGTTGCTTTTATTGTTTTATCATTGTTCACTGGTTCCTCCATTAATTCAGTCGTCCATAAAGATGAACAACCATCCTGATTTCCAACTTCACCCTGAGATGTCACTGCCAGAGGAATGAGAGGTTGAGACAGATCCGGGTTCAATGTAATACACAAATCCATACCTAATAAGGAATATGTGGCCCTTTTCTCTGCAGATAGCTGAGTTGGACTGCAGTCTTGCTTTGCTGCTGCCATTTCAACAGGTGTTGGTTGAAGAGGGTGGCACTTTTTTTCCCCCCCCACAAATCCAGGGTTTTAGTGAATCCAGATATCTGGGGTGCCACTTTTTGTAGTGGGTCGACTAGAATAATGTTGGGGTGCCAGTCAGAGTCAGTCTGACAAAGTAAAATAAAACAGAACAAAAATAGTTTAGTCAACACACACAAAATAATAACCATGCAGATCAACACAGCAATAACCCACAAAAGCAATCAAACACACCAACAATGCGATTTCCACAATATATATATTTTCACAATTATCATCCACAGTGCAAAAAAAGTTCAGTTCAGTCCATTTGGGAAAAGTCCGTTCCAGTATTCCACAATACCACAGTTCAGTCCACCACAAAACAACAACTCAAAACTCCGGTCCGGGTTTTACCGCGGACACAAAATAAGGAAATAAACTCAAAATAACCGTCGTCTCTCATCGCGGTGCAGCAACCAACACACAAAAAACAAAAATGTACACCGGGTACTCACGGTACCGAAGTTTTAGGTTAGTTCGTCAGTCAGTCAGAGTAGGACTTTGCTCCACTGGAACCGGCATCTCCCGACTCCTGAGACAGCTGATTCGACTGGTAAATAAACACATCCAACAGGCAATCGTGCCGTCGGGACTCCAGCGACGAGGATTTAATACACAGGACGGCTATATCGCGGAATTCATCACACGCTTAATGTCGCTGTCACTCTTTTCCTCACGGACTCTCCTTCTGACTCTTCTTTTTTGTTCGTTCACCGGTGACTTGCACTCATACCAAATGCCCTTCCTGGAGGACGGATTCAAACTGCGCGGGGATCGGCGGTTTATTTCCATTGCAGTAGGAGATGAATGTGGGTGGATGACGGAGGAAGCCATGAATGGAGGTGGGTTTTAATGGAAAGGTGTGTAGCAATGTGGTTCTGACTTCGCAGGCGCTACAATACAATACAATACAATACAATACAACCACACACACACACACACAAAGGGCTCATAGACATGCAAATGTGGAGAGAGATGTTGGAGTGGCAGCCACACAGAACAGCGCCCTGAGAGCAGTTGGGGGGCGGCTCAGGGGCACCTCAGCAGTGCCCAGGAGGTCAACTGGCACCTCTCCAGATACCAGTCCACCTGTGTCTGTGCCAGAGAAATTCAACACAACATCACTACAAACAAAATTACAAGTGTCATAGTGGTGAGTGAACCTCTCTCTTAGCTAGTCACAATAACCAAATGACTAAATAAATAAAACGCTTTTGAATGGTAACCCATATTGCAGTGCATCACATTGTGTGTCACCTAGAGACACCTTCAGACAATGAATGATGAATATTTAAACTTTGGCTTTAAAAAAAAAAAAAAAACCCAAAGTTATTTGCCCTGAACATCAATTTCCTGTAACTGCTTATATGGCCATTGTGGGCTTGGAAGCCTATCCCAGCTGACTTAGGGAAAGAGGCAGGGTACACCCTGGTCAAGTTGGCAGTTCATCACAGGGCACGTAGAGACAAACAACCATTCACACCGATGGGCAATTTAGAGTGACCAATTAACCTATTAAGTGCATGTCTTTAGGAGGAATTTGGAAGATTCGAATCACAAACCTTTTTACTGTGAGATGACAGAGCTAACCACTGCACCACCATGCCATCCCCAGCTTTAACATATAACATAAAATAGGAGCAAATCATTGTCTTTCCAATATATTTGAACTGTACCAATGACATGACTTTCTGTTGATTGAGTCATTATTTTGTTTCAGTGTAGCTGTGTCAACATTGTTGTTATTTTTTTAATCTTTGGTAACATTCTCAAAACCTGCGTGGCAATGTCTATATTTCTGTTTTATTTTAATTGAATCATGGTACGTGTAGTTCCGATATTTTTTATTTTTTTAAAATGCAAACCTTTATTGAAAACTTGAAAGAGTACAGACAATCAGAATATACATAGATTATTATTATAATCTATTATTAGTATTATTTTTGTCATACAAAAATAATACTACCAATATAATAACAATATACTGTATTTAAAATAAAATATATAATACATGTAATCAGAAATATAAATAAAATAACTAAATAAGGCACTTATCATCTTGGGGTAAGTGAAAATGAATTTTTTTAAGCAAAGCAATGTGTGCTCACTTTTCTTGTTTGTCATTAATTTTAAGGTGTCTATATAAACATTAAATTCTTTCATGAAGACATTAAAGTTAGGGAGGGATTTAGAGAACTTCATCTTGTGGATGTGAAATTTACTGATCAGAATCATGAGATTTACTATGAAACAAACAGATTTATCATTACACACAAATTTTGAAATAATATCTTTGGGTCTTATTGTTATGTACTGTTTAGTTTTATCATAGACAAATTTTTCCATGTTCCCCCAAAATACAGATGATGGGCAAATACAGAATAAATGCAAAATTCATCTCTACAGAAAATACACATTTCATCCACATCTGCAAACCTAGAAATTGATTTGTTACAAGGGTAAATATTATGCAAAATTTAAAAATGAACCTCTCTTATTTTATTTGAAAGACAGAACTGAAAGGGACGGGGGGGTCTTAATTCGTGACACATGGGGACGCACGTGCGACGTAACAGCAAGTTTCCGGTCAAAACTTGAGCAGAGACAGGTATGTTGAGTGTTTCATTTCTGAATCAAATTCAAATGTTTAATGCATGGTAGCACCACTATTCTCTGAAAGAGCGATGTAGGACAGTTGTCATATAAAAGTCAAAAGTCTGAGGCGTTTTTACGTTATTGAATCGCATCGTTCCTGTCTGTGTTCCTTTAAAGTACTGCAGTTAGTCCCGTGCCCCATGGGATTATGGGAGTTGTAATTTTTGAATGTGAGTTACTTTTCTAATGTGTGTGTACACATGTTAAGTCACTGTGCTTACTGTGTAATGAATTAGACAAATGTGACACAGGGCACATTTATTTTATTTTGCATTTGTTTTAATTTATTGTTATGCATGTTTGTGTACATGAGGATGTGGTTGCTCTTTGATGGATTAGACATTTGAGGAATTTTATGCATCCTTCACAGCAGTCTGAGAAGGGGGTGTGAGCTGATACTGTCCCTGTCACATCTTGTATCATTACTAGAGATGTTAAACTCTGATTCTTTTATGGACTTAAATCTTCTGCGTCACTCACTAAACAAATCCGGATCTTTTTATATCGGGCCAACCGGTCCACTGATGATGCAATTTCCACCACCCTCCACTCAGCTCTCACTCACTTGGACACTAAAGACTCATAT
The DNA here is from genome assembly GCA_036365135.1 of Miichthys miiuy. NCBI lineage: Eukaryota > Metazoa > Chordata > Actinopteri > Sciaenidae > Miichthys > Miichthys miiuy. The sequence goes on from CM071616.1 coordinate 1,575,062, forward strand.
GTGTGGATGCTGTTCTTAGACTTTAGTTCAGCTTTCAACACAATCATCCCCCAGCAGCTGATACAGAAACTCGACTGTCTAGGACTGAACACTGTGCAACTGGTTGCTGGACTTCCTGACCGGAAGACCACAGACAGTCCAGGTTGGCAGCAACGCATCCTGCAGCATCACACTGAACACAGGGGCCGCCCAAGGATGCGTGCTCAGCCACCTACTCTTCACCCTGCCAACACACAATAGCAACCTCTTCATCAAGTTTGCGGATGACACTACTGTGGTGGGGCTCATCAACAACAACGATGAGTCAAACTACAGGGACGAGGTGAGCCAACTGGCCACGTGGTGCAGAGACTGTTATAAAAATTAGGATTATACTGGGGTTCAGATGTTTTAATTCTTATAGAAGAGTGTGTGTGCTTTCTGTTCTTTGCATGTCTCTTTCCCACTCCCCTTATCAGGCATGTGCTTTCTGAGGCAGGAAGGGAGAGATGATTAAAAACGGACCAAGGACAAGAGAGACAGGTTAGGGGAGGTATCATTTTGAAAAAGAAACATAATGTTCATTACTAAGCGGAAGACCAAAAAAGGAAATTGTTAGTGGGGAGATATCCGAGACAGCCCATTTTATGAAAATTGTATAAGAACGAACTGACAGAGCTCTTCAGTGAGCCTTTTCTCTGTAACCCCTTTTGTGTGTTGCACTGTTAAATGAGAGAAAAGAGTTCTTCTTGAAAAATTCTCGTAACATTTGGCGCCCAACGTGGGGCCCCAATATCGGTTCTCCTCTGGAAGCAACGGCACTGGAAAAAACCTGCAGGTGTATTGACTGAAAACCGCCATGAGGTTCTTAAAACCCTGTTTTGGCGTAGGCCAGGACCAGCTGAGAGAGGAGGCCGTGACGGGTCAACCACACAAAAAAATAAAAAGGAAAAGGAGACGGACCCACAGGATTGGGAAAACAAAAGGGTAAGTTGAATTTTGATCATTGGCCAGAGAGCCTCAGTTAAGTTGGGAACTTAGAGGGGTGCCTCAGTCATAGACTTGGAGGGTAATGTCTTTGGAATGACAATTGGAAAACTTGATCCTTCAGGCCTGAGTAAACAAAAAGACGTCGGAGAGGTCTAGGACTTCGTCAGTATAGTGTTGCTTGTAAGTCTAAGGTAATACTGGGAGTCTAGGACTCCGATAAAAGAGCATGCTTTAGTGTTTTTCTATATATATACCTAAAATAGATATAAATTCTACTTAAAATAATAGATAAAAATAAAAATAATAGATAAAATAAATAAATTTTAAACCCTCAAAATGGGTAACTGTCAGAGTCATAAAATAGAACAATATAGTGGAGATGCCAAACGTAAGGAAACATTAAATCCTGATAATGTTAAATATCTTAAGAGATGGCAGAAGAAGTATGATTTCGTAGGAAGATTAGACGTAGGAGAATGTGAAAAGTTGGTGAAAGCTATTAGTGAGAAGGAGAAAAGGAAAGGTAAGTCAAGGAAAGAAGGACTGTTACAGGCCAAGTTGTGGCTGATAGAACCTAGGGCCAGGCAAGCTAGTATTCAGAGAAGGAAAATAGAGGGAGGAGAGAAAGTTGCTAAAAGAGAAGAAAATGTAAGTGAACAGAAGGAAGCTCAACAGAGCAGTGAAAAACAAACTAACATATATCCTGTCTTGTTTTCTGCCCGAGACCCTCAGGGTGATAACGAGTATGTGCCATGTGGGCTCCGTCCGGATCCTCTGCCTTATCCCGCGCCTCAGCCTCCTCCTCCTGCACCACCAACTGCTCCGCCGCCTCCCGTTCACTCACCCCACAACCCCTTCCTGAGGGTTAATGTCACGCCACGAAGGGGAGAGAAGGCTCCACAGATCCCTTAGTCTCCTCTAAAGACACAAAGCGGTACAGTATACAGCCACACCACACATGCAGATGAGACACAGGGTTACAGAAGAATAAATTTAGATGATGATAAGTATAACACGACTTTCATCGCACCCATGATTGAGCTACCAAACCCTAGAGCAGGCTTAAACGTGAATGAAGCAGTGCAGCCACTCACAGTGAGCGTATTTAGAGCATGGACAGACCAGGATGTTAGAGATGCAACAAAAACCATAACTCGTCCTGAAGAGGATGGCGAAGCCTTTACTGAAGAGATGAATCAACTCTTCAAGAGTTTCGGTTTAAATACTGTAAAAGTAGAACAAGTAGTCAGAACAATAGCGCCAAAAGTATGGTGCCAAATAAGGGGAAATTGGGACCCCCTTATTAATCAGGAGCCGATTCCATTTGGTCATGCAAATTATGCTGCTCAGGTAGACCCACTACTGGCAACGGTGGTTGCACATTACAGAGGACAGGCAAATTACTCAAGAGTGTCAGAATGCAAACAGGGACCTGCAGAGCCGGTGCCACTTTTTGTTGAAAGGATGAAAAAGGTGTTCTGTGTACACAGTGGAATACCCTTAAATAATGTTGATAAATTCAACTTAAACTTTGATACTTTGAATCCAGTCTTCCTTATTCAAGAGTTCTTCTTGAAAAAAACTCGTAACAGAGACAACAATCTCTCTCTTAATGTGGAAAAGACGAAGAGAGCCTCCATCCAGCACCCTCCACTGACCATAAATGGTGCTGTTGTGGAGAGAGTGAGCAGCACCAAGTTCCTGGGTGTGCACCTCACTGAGGACCTCTCCTGGAGCCGCCTCTACTTTCTCTGCAGACTGAGAAAAGCCAGAGCACCAGTCCCCATCATGCACACCTTCTACTGTGGAACCACTGAGAGCATCCTGACCAGCTGCATCACTGTGTTGTATGGCGGCTGTACTGCATCCTGCCGGAAGACCCTGCAGCGCATAGTGAGAAATCCTGAACCTAAACTAAATTATAATTCATTTGAAAATCTTGTTCTTAGCCTTACTCACCCAACCTGGAAACCATTACAGCCAATTCTATTTGTTACAGTATATCGTGCTCCTGGTCCTTAATCTGAATTTTTATCTGAATTTGCAGAATTTGCATCAGGCCTGATCCTTAAAACAGATAAAGTAATTATTGTAGGTGATTTTAATATTCATGTGGACAACCACAATGATAGTCTTAGTACTGCGTTTATCTCTTTATTAGATTCAATCGGCTTCTGTCAGAGTGTAAATAAACCGACTCATTGTCTGAACCACACTCTTGACCTTGTTCTCTCATATGGCATCGAAATTGACCATCTAATAGTCTTTCCACAGAATCCTCTTCTGTCTGACCATTTTTTAATAACCTCTGAGTTCATATTACTGGACTATAAGCCTTTTGGCAGAAACTCCTACAGCAGATGTTTATCTGATAGTGCTGTAGCCAAATTTAAGGAAGTGATTCCTTCAGTATTGAATTCAATGCCATGTGCCAATGTAGCAGAGGACTTGTCTGCTTACTTTAGTCCCTCACAAATAGATAATCTTGTTGATAGTATTACAGGCTCATTACGAACAACTCTTGACTCTATTGCACCTCTGAAAAAGAAGATAATTAAACAAAGGAGGTTAGCACCATGGCATAGCCAGCAGACTCGTAACTTAAAGCAAGAGACGCACATAAATCTGAATGCAAATGGCGTGCCACTAAACTGCCATATTTATACTGCTAATTCTGTTTATACTGTTCATTCTGTTTATACTGCCATATTTGCCATATTTATACTGCCATATTTGCCATATTTATACTGTTAATTCTGTTAATACTGCTACACTTGCCATATTTATACTGTTTATATATTTTCTTTTCTTAGATATCTTTTAGCTTGTATATATATTTTTTATATTTTATATCTTATACTTTATATTTTATATTTCATGTGTATTGCTGTTTGCACCAGGGATAAGAGGTAAATGCTATTTCAATTCTCTGTATGTCTTGTATATATGGCAGCACTGATAATAAAGTATTATATTCTCATAACTCACAGTCAGCATCACTCATTGAACTTTACAGTAAATGAATAAATGACACATAATAGAAATGTGGTGAATAATAATTATTAACGACAGACTATGCTAACACATAATGCTGCAATTCAAATGCTCCTCTCATAGTATATTAGCCTAGCCTCTAAAGTTCATTAACACTAATTGTTTTAAACAAAGTGCAGCGATTAAGACTATTATTATTACAGTTTTTCTCAATTGCTAAAACACAGTTTCTGAAACATTGCTCCATTTTCTTAAAACATAAAACACAAAACCTGATCTTCAAGCACTATTTACAAAACCTCTGACTCCTCTTGCAAAATCAAACTTTCGCCTCAAAACAGTTTTACCTGTGGTCAAAACCAAACACTGCTCTCAAATCATAAACAAAGCAAACAAAATGATATCAGTCAGTCAGTAAACAATACACCAAAAAATAGAAAACACATCAAAACATAAACACAAAAACATATAGTTCTCAGGGAAAAGTACATTTTTAATCTCAAAATAAATTTCAGATTTTTCCGTCATTGTCTTTTGATGAACGAAAACATGTTCTATCACAGTAGCTCAAAATTGATCAGAAATTACTACTCTGCTTTGCTCTTTGCAATTTTTTTTGTTCTTCCTCCTCCTTTTACAGTACTGTACCCTGCATCTCACAAACTTGTCCTTTGTCTCTGTGATACTGTAATTCTTGTTCTTTGTTGATATGTTGTTGCCCTCCTCCTCTTCCTCCTCGTCCCCCACCTCGTATACGCACTCATCCTCGTCCTCTCACTCTCAGAGATTTCTGGTAGTAACTGCTAGCCTCAAGCAAGACAATGGTCTAAATGAGCTTTTATTATTAAGAACTAAGTTTTCACTTAATGTGTCTGTATGCGTAAACCAAGAAGATAGTGAAGCAAAACTATATGTGCCTTCATATTCTTTTAACTTAACATGTTTCTGAGGTAAAAACTAGTATAAACATATTTCTGTTGAAGGTCTCTGACACAGAATGAGAGCTAAAAGTAAAATAAGTGGCCTAAACATATCTATAAAAAGGAGCACAGTTCTAAATGATGTTTCTGCAGGCTGAAACTAAACAGATAGTGGAGTAAAATCCTGTTTGTGTTATATTTCTCAGATTTTACATGCTTGTAAAATCTGTAAAAAAAACTTAATCCTGAAGTATGCTGTGTGTGTGTGTGTGTGCGCGCGCACGTGCGCATGCGTGTCTGTGTGAAACAGAGAAATAAGAATAAAATAATCTTATCTCTAAATAATTCCCTTATTGTACAGATCTAAATATCAAACACAGCTCCCAATAATATGACATAAAGATGAACAGTTCTAAACGTTGCCTAAACTGCCATCATTGTGTGGTGTTTGCTGCCACCTGCTGTGCAAAACTTGCAACAATCACACATGCTGGATCCCTGGATATTCACTTCAATTGAATTCAACTGAATTCAATTCAATTTTATTTATATAGCGTCATATCATAACAAAAGTTATCTCATGACACTTTTTATACAGAGCACTTCTAGACCGTACTCTTTATAATATTATTTACAGAGACCCAACAGTTCCAGAAATCACATTTTAAATATCCTTTGCCCAGTGAAGTGAATTCTATGCAGTGCCTTGTACTGTATGAGTTGTAGGTTGTAGGATTTTAAGTCATGAGTTTGGTGGACATTGGTGTTTGGAGTTACATTAGATTTGCTTTTTTTTTGTCATTGTTTATGATACAGAGTCTGCTAATATAAATATTTGTTAATATTTTTTTCTAGATATTGTCAAAGAAATCATTGAGTCCAGCTCAGATATTTGCTGTGGTGGTGTGTGTTTATCCAAAAGCATGCCAGCCAAAATCAAATCAAATCAAATTTTATTTGTATAGCCCAAAGTCACAAAGTACATTTGCCTCGGAGGGCTTTACAATCTGTACAGGGAGTGACACCCTCTGTCCTTAGACCCTCGGTTTGAGTGAGGAAAAACTTGCCCACAAAAAACCCTTTTAACAGGGAAAAAAGTGGAAGAAACCTCAGGAAGAGCCACAGAGGAGGGATCCCTCTCCCAGGACAGACAGACGTGCAATAGATGTCACGTGTACAGAACAAGTCAACACAAACATATTGTACAATTAGGCTGACTGGGCATAACCCTGAAAGAGACAGACAGAGACAGAGAGAAAGAGAGAGAGAGAGAGAGAGAGAGAGAGAGAGAGGAGGGGAGGGAGGGAGGGGAGTCCCCGGCAGTCTAGTCCTATGGCAGCATAAGTAAGGGATGACCTGAGCCAGCCCTAACTATAAAGCTCTATCAAAAAGGAAAGTCTTAAGTCTACTCTTAAAAGTGTTGACCGTGTCTGCCTCCCGAACCAAAAATGGTAGTTTGTTCCACAGAAGAGGAGCTTGACAGCTGAAAGCTCTGGCTCCCAATCTACTTTTGGAAACTATAGGAACCAAAGGAACCCAGCATTCTGAGAGCGCAGTGTTCTAGAGGGGTAGTAAGGTACTATGAGCTCTTTTAGATATGATGGTGCCGGACCATGAAGAGATTTGTATGTAAGGAGAAGAATTTTAAATTCTATTCTAGATTTAACAGGTAGCCAGTGCCAGGAAGCCAAAATGGGAGAGATGTGATCTCTGATCTTGGTTCCTGTCAGAACACATGCAGCAGCATTCTGAATTAACTACAAAGTCCTAAGAGACTTATTGGAGCAGCCTGATAACAAAGAGTTACAATAGTCCAGCCTAGAAGTAACAAATGCGTGGACTAGTTTTTCTGCATCTGCTTGAGACACGATGCGTCTGATTTTGGTGATGTTACGTAAGTGGAAGAATGCAGTCCTCCAAATTTGTTTTATGTGGACATTAAAGGACAAATCCTGATCAAAAACAACTCCAAGATTCTTTACAGTGGAGCTAGAGGCCAGGGTGATCCCGTCTAGAGTAACTAAGTCTCTAGAAAGAGAGTTTCTGAGGTGTTTGGGTCCAATTACAAGAACTTCAGTTTTGTCTGAATTTAACATTAGAAAATTGTAGGTCATCCAACTTTTTATATTCTTAAGGCATGCTTGGAGTTTAGTTAACTGGTTTCATCAGGCTTGATTGATAAATATAATTGGGTGTCATCAGCATAACAATGAAAATTAATGGAGTTGTTTCCTAATAATGTTCCCTAAAGGAAGCATATATAAACTGAATAGAAGTGGTCCTAGTACAGAACCTTGTGGGACTCCATGACAAACGGTATGCATGGAGGATTCATTATTGACGTAAACAAACTGAGATCAACCTAAGAAATACAACTTAAACCAGCTTAGGGCGGTTCCTTTGATGCCAATTTGATGTTCCAGTCTCTGTAAGAGAATTTGATGGTCAATGGTGTCAAATGCGGCACTAAGATCTAACAGGACAAGTACAGAGATGAGTCCTTTGTCTGATGCCATTAGGAGGTCATTTGTAACTTTGACTAATGCACTGACTAATGCATAATGCACTCTAAATCCTGACTGAAAATCCTCAAATAAACTGTTCTTATGGAGAAAGTCACACAGCTGATTAGCTACGGCTTTCTCAAGTATCTTAGAGAGAAAGGGAAGGTTTGATATTGGTTTGTAATTGGCTAAAACCTCTGGATCTAGAGTGGGCTTTTGAAGAAGAGGTTTAATTATAGCTACTTTAAAGGACTGTGGTACATATGCCGATAATCATATCCATAAAGGGCTAACTAGAGGTAAAACATCCTTGAGCAGCCTGGTTGGGATGGGGTCTAAGAGACAGGTTGACAGCTTAGTTGAAGAAATTATTAAAGTTATTTGATGAATGTAACCAGTGATGACATGTATAGCCGCATGTCGTCATTTCACCGCTGGCTGTCGAGGTGGTGTCCAGCAAACGATGTGGGCTTCATAGATAATTGGACACCTTTCTGGGGAAAACCTGGTCTGATTAGGAAAGACGGCATCCATCCCACTTTGGATGGAGCAGCTCTCATATCTAGAAACATGGCCAAGTTTATTAGTCAACCAAAACCGTGACAACCCAGAGTTGAGACCAGGATGCAGAGCTGCAGTCTTACACGCTTCTCTGCGCCTCCATTAGAGCAGCTGCCCACCCAGTCCTTTAGTATAGAGACTGTGTCTGTCCCCCGTCCACCTACATTATTTAAAGATGAAACAAACAGAAGAGGAGTTCATCATAAAAACTTAATAAAAATTAAATCAACATCTCCAACAGTCCAAAATAAGAGAATTAAATGTGGACTCCTGAATATCAGGTCCTTGTCATCTAAAGCTGTCTTAGTCAATGAATTAATATCTGATTATGATATTGATCTGTTTTGTCTCACTGAAACCTGGCTGCAGGAGGATGAATATGTTAGCTTAAATGAATCCACTCCTCCCAGTCATTGTAATACTCATAATCCTTGAAGTACCGGTCGAGGTGGTGGAGTTGGAGCCATATTTGACTCAAGTCTATTAATAAATCCTAAACCTAAACTAAATTATAATTCATTTGAAAGTCTTGTTCTTAGCCTCACTCACCCAACCTAAAACATTGCAGCTAATTTTATTTGTTACAGTATATCGAGCTCCAGGTCCTTACTCTGAATTTTTATCTGAATTTCCAGAATTTGCATCAGGCTTGATCCTTAAAACAGATAAAGTAATTATTGTAGGTGATTTTAATATTCATGTGGACAACCACAATGATAGTCTTAGTACTGTGTTTATCTCTCTGTTAGATTCAATTGGCTTCTGTCAGAGTGTAAATAAACCGACTCATTGTCTGAACCACACTCTTGATCTTGTTCTCTCATATGGCATTGAAATTGATCATCTAATAGTCTTTTCACAGAATCCTCTTCTGTCTGACCATTTTTTAATAACCTTTAAGTTCATACTACTGGACTACAAGCCTTTTTGCAGAAACTCTTACAGCAGATGTTTATCTGATAGTGCAGTTGCCAAATTTAAGGAAGTGATTCCTTCAGCATTGAATTCAATGCCATGTCTCAATGTAACAGAGGACTTGTCTGCTTCCTTTAGTCCCTCCCAAATAGATCATCTTGTTGATAGTACTACAGGCTCTTTACGGACAACTCTAGACTCTATTGCACCTCTGAAAAAGAAGACAATTAAACAAAGGAGATTAGCACCATGGTATAGCCAGCAGACTTGTTAATTAAAGCAAGAGACGCGTAAATCTGAACGCAAATGGCGTGCCACTAAACTGGAAGAATCTCGTCTAGTCTGGCAAGATAATCTCAAAACATACAGGAAGGCTCTCCGTAATACCAGAGCAGCCTATTACTCTTCGTTAATAGAGGAGAATAAGAACAACCCCAGGTTTCTCTTCAGCACTGTAGCCAGGCTAACAGAGAATCACAGCTCTATTGAACAATCTATTCCTTTAGGTCTAAGTAGTAATGACTTCATGAGCTTCTTTAATGATAAAATTATAACTATTAGAGACAAAATCTATCACCTCTTGCACTCAACAGGCATTGATCTGCTTTCTGATACAGCAACTTTGGAAACAGCTGTAAAACCTGATATGTATTTAGACTACAGACCGATATCAAACCTTCCCTTTCTCTCTAAGATACTTGAGAAAGCTGTAGCTAATCAGCTGTGTGACTTTCTCCATAACAATAGTCTATTTGAGGATTTTCAGTCAGGATTTAGAGTGCATCATAGCACAGAGAGATTGGTCAAAGTGACAAATGACCTCCTAATGGCATCAGACAAAGGACTCATCTCTGTATTTGTACTGTTAGATCTCAGTGCCGCATTTGACACCATTGACCATCAAATTCTCTTACAGAGACTGGAACATCAAATTGGCATCAAAGGAACCGCCCTAAGCTGGTTTAAGTCGTATTTCTTAGATCGATCTCAGTTTGTTCACGTCAATGATGAATCCTCCATGCATACCAAAGTTTGTCATGGAGTCCCACAAGGTTCTGTACTAGGACCACTTCTATTTAGTTTATATATGCTTCCTTTAGGGAACATTATTAGGAATCACTCTATCGATTTTCATTGTTATGCTGATGACACCCAATTATATTTATCGATCAAGCCTTATGAAACAAATCAATTAACTAAACTCCAAGCATGCCTTAAGGATATAAAAAGTTGGATGACCTAAAATTTTCTAATGTTAAATTCAGACAAAACTGAAGTTCTTGCAATTGGACCCAAACACCTCAGAAACTCTCTTTCTAGAGACTTAGTTACTTTAGACAGGATCACCCTGGCCTCCAGCTCCACTGTAAAGAATCTTGGAGTTGTTTTTGACCAGGGTTTGTCCTTTAACATCCACATAAACCAAATTTGGAGGACTGCATTCTTCCACTTACGTAACATCGCCAAAATCAGACGCATCGTGTCTCAAGCGGATGCAGAAAAACTAGTCCATGCATTTGTTACTTCTATCAAATCAAATCAAATCAAATCAAATTTTATTTGTATAGCCCAAAGTCACAAAATACATTTGCCTCGGAGGGCTTTACAATCTGTACAGGGAGTGACACCCTCTGTCCTTAGACCCTCGGTTCGAGTGAGGAAAAACTTGCCCACAAAAAACCCTTTTAACAGGGAAAAAAGGTGGAAGAAACCTCAGGAAGAGCCACAGAGGAGGGATCCCTCTCCCAGGACGGACAGACGTGCAATAGATGTCACATGTACAGAACAAGTCAACACAAACATATTGTACAATTACAATGAAATTGTAGGCTGGACTATTGTAACTCTTTGTTATCAGGCTGCTCCAATAAGTCTCTTAGGACTTTGTAGCTAATTCAGAATGCTGCTGCACGTGTTCGGACAGGAACCAAGATCAGAGATCACATCTCTCCCATTTTGGCTTCCTTGCACTGGCTACCTGTTAAATCTAGAATAGAATTTAAAATTCTTCTCCTTACATACCAAGCCCTTCATGGTCAGGCACCATCATATCTAAAAGAGCTCATAGTACCTTACTACCCCTCTAGAACACTGCGCTCTCAGAATGCTGGGTTCCTTTGGTTCCTATAGTTTCCAAAAGTAGATTGGGAGCCAGAGCTTTCAGCTATCAAGCTCCTCTTCTGTGGAACAAACTACCATTCTGTAATTGTGATGTTTCAGCAGAGCGGTGAGTGTGTAACTGTGCACTACTTACGCATTCAGGCGGTCAGCAATACTTTGCCACGCCTTTTCTCTTTGCTTTATCACTGTGGCAGTGTTGCCTTTCTTTATAATTACACTGAACAAAAATATAGACTCAACACTTTTGTTTTTGCTTTCATTAGCTGAACTCAAAAAGATCTAAAACACAAAATAACCATTTCTCTCAAATATTAATATAAATCTGTGATAGTGAGCACTTCTCCTTTGCCAAGATAATCCATCCCACCTCACAGGTGTGGCATATCAAGATGCTGATTAGACAGCATGAATATTGCACAGGTGTGCCTTAGGCAGGCCACAATAAAAGGCTACTCTGAAATGTGCAGTTTTGTTTTATTGGTGGGGTCTGGGGGGGTCAGAAAACCAGTCAGTATCTGGTGTGACCACCATTTGCCTCACGCAGTGCAACACATCTCCTTCGCATAGAGTTCAGGTTCAGATCAGGTTGTTGATTGTGGCCTGTGGAATGTTGGTCCACTCCTCTTCAATGGCTGTCTGAAGTTGCTGGATATTGGCAGGAACTGGAACACGCTGATCCAGAGCATCCCAAACATGCTCAGTGGGTGACCATGCAAGAACTGGGATGTTTTCAGCTTCCAGGAATTGTGTACAGATCCTTGCAACATGGGGCTGTGCATTATCGTGCTGCAACATGAGGTGATGGTCGTGGATGAATGGCACAACAATGGGCCTCAGGATCTCGTCACGGTATCTCTGTGCATTCACAATGCCATCAATAAAATGCACCTGTGTTCGTCGTCCATAACATACGCCTGCCCATACCATAACCCCACCACCACCATCACCACTCGATCTACAACATTGACATCAGAAAACCGCTCACAAATGCCACACACACTGTCTGCCATCTTCCCTGAACAGTGAAAACCGGGATTCATCCGTGGAGAACACCTCCACGGATGCCACCAACGTGCCAGACACCATTGAATGTGAGCATTTGCCCACTCAAGTTGGTTACGATGATGAACTGGAGTCAGGTCAAGACCCCGATGAGGACGACAAGCATGCAGATGAGCTTCCCTGAGACGGTTTCTGACAGTTTGTACAGAAATTCTTTGGTTATGCAAACCGATTGTTGCAGCAGCTGTCCAAGTGGCTGGTCTCAGACGATCTTGGTGGTGAACATGCTGGATGTGGAGGTCCTGGACTGGTGTGGTTACACGTGGTCTGTGGTTGTGAGGCCGGTTGGATGTACTGCCAAATTCTCTGAAACGCCTTTGGAGACGGCTTATGGTAGAGAAATGAACATTCACTTCACGGGCAACAGCTCTGGTGGACATTCCTGCTTTCAGCATGCCAATTGCACACTCCCTCAAAACGTGCGACATCTGTGGCATTGTGCTGTGTGATAAAACTGCACGTTTCAGAGTGGCCTTTTATTGTGGCCAGCCTAAGGCACACCTGTGCAATAATCATGCTGTCTAATCAGCATCTTGATATGCCACACCTGTGAGATGGGATGGATTATCTTGGCAAAAGAGAAGTGCTCACTCTCACAGATTTAGACAGATTTGTGAACAATATTTGAGAGAAATGGTTATTTTGTGTATATAGAAAATGTTTTAGATCTTTGAGTTCATCGCATGAAAAATGAGAGCAAAAACAAAAGTGTTGCATTTATATTTTTGTTCAGTGTATTAGCAGAGAGCCAAGAGAAATGGGAGATGACAGCAATGAAGTGTGTGGTAGAAAACAAGAGATAGACAGATAGAAACAGGGAGTTTGAATATGAAACAGAGAAGACAAAATGTGAGTCAAAAAAAAAACTTGCATAATGTCTTGGAGAGAGAGAGAAAAATACAAAAAAATAAATGTGTCAATCAGAGAAGCAGCTGTAGTGAATACAACACCTCCAAATTATCAGGGAAGTTTCAAGCCCATCATATCCTTTCCTGTGTTGGGAGACAAGAGTATGGCTGTTCATTTTCTAGATGTCAAGCTTAATTTCCCTCTGTGCCACTCAGCACAGAGCCTTTCTTCTCTCACTCCCCTTCTTCTCCTACTTTTTGTCATCTTCTCTCCAACATCCCACTCTGCTTTGAAAAGACACCAATGGCCTGTCTGTAACAATCAGTCCTTCTTCGCATCAATATCTGATATCCTGCACTGGCAGGAATTTAGCGTGAATTATGACACTGGAAGGTATTTTCCATTATAATTAGAGAGACAGAGAGAGGATTAAGCTACAGTTCACCCCATATCTGATTGTCCCCAGTAAGTAATCAGAGTCATAGGGTCTTTTAAATTAAAGGTCTAAGCTTGGTGAAGATTATAATATTCCACAGTGTGAAGAGGAGAAATGGATCTTTACATGAATTAGTGAGCTTCAAAAATCATACATAGTATGTCATCTTGTAACAGTGTCAAAATGTAATTTTCTACATCTTTACAGCTGTTTCCAAACTTTCTGTGTAAGCAGGCAGATCAGCCTGTTGAGGGCAAGAGTTGATGAATTTGATGACGCAGCGGATGGTCACCTCTGTGTGTTGGTGCGCGTTGTTTCATTTTGTTTTCTGTTTTAATTCTGTCTTCTGCAGTGGTACCTGGAACTCTTTCACTAGAGAAGAGCTCATGAACATCAGGGGAACAACACCAGAGGATTTATTTCCTACATTTCACTGGATATTTTGGACATTCTGGTCAAAGGGGTGACCACCTTTGCTCACGCAGTGAAAAACCGGGTCAGAGGGAAACGAGCCGGTGCGCTTGTGCGTCTTCGCCAGTGCGGATTTTGCACACGGTTACAGGGGATCTTTCCCTCCAACGTGCGTTCACTGCCCAACAAACTGAAGGAACTTCAACTGCTGTTGGGGAAAAACAGGGACTTTTCTTCATCTGCTGTGGCTTGGAGGTAGAGCGGGTCGTCCACTAATCAGATGATCGGCGGTTCAATCCCTGGTTCTATCCCCTTCAGTCTGCATGTCGAAGTGTCCTTGGACAAGATACTGAACCCCAAATTGCTCCCGGTGTGTAAATGTGTATGAATGGTTAGCTCCTTAAACTGATGAGCAATTGGCACCTTGCATGGCAGCCAATGCCGTTAGTGTGAATGAGATATGTCCTGTAAAAGCGCTTTGAGTAGTTGGAAGACTAGAAAGGCGCTATATAAGTACAGTCCATTTACCATTTTGCTGTTTTGTGCTTCACAGAGACCTTGCTGTGTGTGCTGCAGCTGGCAGGCTTCCAACTCTACAGAGCAGACAGAGACATGGAACTGTCCGGGAAAACAAAAGGTGGAGGAATCTGTTTTTATATCAACAGTGGTTGGTATAATGACGTGACAGTGATCCAGCAGTGCTGTTCTCCTGATCTAGAATATTTCATCATAAACTGAATGAAGAAAACTCACAGGGTGAATAAAAAGGGAACATTATTGCCAACTCGATACTGTGTGTGGAGCGGACTAACCCGGACTTCTTAGTTATTGTCCTCTGTGACTTTAACGAGGGAAATCTCACCCACAAACTCTGTAAATACAGACAGTTTATTAAATGCCTGACCAGAGAGTAGAATATTCTAGATCACTGTTACACCACCGTCAGGGATGCTTATCATGCTGTCCCCCGTGCTGCACTGGGACACCTGATTCCTGCATACAGGCAGAAATTAAAGCTCTGTGAACCTGTAGTGAAGTTGTGGAGGATCTCCAGGTGTGTTTGGACTCTACTGACTGGGATACGTTCAGGACTGCTACCAACAGTCTCGATGAGTACACAGAGGCTGTGACATCATACATCAGCTTCCGTGAGGACTGCTGTGTTCCATCATGTAGGCATGTTGCTTCAGTAACATGGGCCCCACTTTAGTTGCATGACCGAGGGGAAAAATGTACTGTATGTTCAAGTAGTGCTATACTGGCCAAAGGTTAAACAGCTTTGTAATGCTGTGTTGTTTTTAGGTGTTTTTTTTTTGTTTGTTTGTTTTTTTCTGCTGAACTCTGTTCTGTTTATTGTTCGCATCTTCAAAATCCCAAATAAACACTGGTGGACAATATTTCATAATCATAATTAACGTTAATACAGGCTTGATGATACATGGGTATGTGAAACATTCTCAGTTCAGAATAAAACAGGGTATGAACCCTGATTAAAATCTACAGGCTATATTTTCCTTCTTAATAACTCTGTGACTATGAAAGCAGCTGTCAGGTGTGCTGTAACAAGGTGAAATGCGCCTCAATTTCTTTTGGGGGGCCGACTGGTTTGAGACTGGATTGTTACTGGCTTGTGGTTGGACAGGCTTGTAAGAAGAGCTTGCTCTGTGGTTGGCACAGACCTGATCAAACTGTAGACAGATTGCTGATGAATAGTTTGAGATTTGAGATTTGTATACTGAATACTGAATAACAAAATAATATTAATAAAGTCTTTTTAAATAAAAAATATGAGTTATTATTTTTCAGGGCACAAGGTTTTTGCTTTAAATTGAATTGTTTCTTTAAAAATATACTTAGCTATACTTAGCTTAGCTACTCAGCTAACTTTTTGGCTACAGTTACTAGTTAGAGTGTGGTGGGTGAATTTGATCAGCCCAGTGTGGCCACTGTGGCGGGTTAAAAAAAATCGATATTGTCGCGGACATGTAACGATATGAATTGACAGCGCTTGTGTGAGAGACGATCGTCCGAGTCACCGTGTGACCTGACTGTTTAGTGCGCTGCGTTGTTTTACTGCTGACAACAGTCCCTGCAGCTTGAGAGCTGAAGTCAGATGGAACACGTGAGACAGACACACAGCGCAGATGTAGCGGACATCGTTAAACTTCTCACATTGTTGAAAAAAAAAAAAACTACCGTTGTGTTGTGTGACAGCAGATACAGAACCAGGTATTTACACACACCACACACTACAGGATAATCTCATAAAATAATCTTAAGAGCCTAAGATACGATTTTTGTCGTTGGTCGGAAGGGGGAAAATCTTAAATCTTAAATTATCTTTATGTGTGTGGTAGGCTTTAGATGGCACACCCCTACTACAATAGTACATCTAGACCTATCGGTGTTCATCCTAGCTCTTATTTATGAGAGTGCCATTAATTAACAGCTTAATGTAGTTGTCAAGGAGTTTAATTATAGTCATTTCAGTTAATGTGTGAATGAAATTTTATTTTATAGTTGGTGGGTGAATGTTAACCACACAGTATTTACCTGTGCAAAAACATAAATTATAAGTGCCCCCTGTTGACTTCTCTCAACCATTGTCTTCCTGTCACATTTAGATTTGTCCAGATCACAGTTGTTCACACACTGTTGGACAGTGTTCTTCTTTGCCACGTAAGTAATTTGAATTTTATAGGTTGTCATATATGCACAATGTATCTGTTGTCAGTTCATGCTCATTTGTCATTTTCAGTTCTGATATTATTGCACTTGCAAGCTCAAAAATTGTGGCAGGCCACATGAAGTGCACGATGTGTGGACAGTCGCTGCCTGCTCAGTTTCATTCATTCTGTAAGCATGTGTGTGTAAGATGAGGAAGGAAAGAACAGGGTCAGCAGACTTTCCAGTGCTAGTGTTTTGACTGATGGACACAAAATTGGATTTAGTTAGATAGAATAGTTTTGTTTGTTTAAGCTTACTTCTGAAAAAATATTAACCCTTGTGCACCCCTTTAAAAAGTAATGCAATTTTTGGAATATAAAACCAGAATATCCTTGTGAAATAAACACAAAATATTTCAGCCACTGAGTAGTAGGTAGTTTTCCCATTTAATGATGTTAAGTTGAACCACCTCAAAGAAGGCTAAGAATTGAATTTGTTTTTAGATTACACCTACAGTTTACATTATATTTTTGTTTAGTGGGCTTTGTTTACATGGAAGGCCTACCAGTTACCTCAAACCAATTGGAAAAAAAAAAATGATGATGTAATACAAGCCATTTTACATGTTGGAAACACTCCTGTGTATTTTAGCGAAATGGATTACTTCCATGTCAATTCAAGGACAAGGAGGAGGAGAATCAAAAGTAGAGTGCAGCAGCATTTAATGACCCTTGCCATGGAGGCTGTGGACCATGCAGTGCAGCCAGTGGATCAAGAAGTACAGGCGGTGGACCAAGAAATGCAGGCAGTGGATCCGGATGTGCAGGTTGAGGAATATATGGAGAACAATGCTGATGAGGCTGTAAATCTGTAGTTTGACTTTGACAGTGATGTTGATGACTTGTACATGTGTAGTGACTGTGAAGAAGATCCTGCCTGTGATTTTACTAAAGAGAAACCTCACTCTGATGCAAAGAGGAAACTAGCTGAATGGGCAGCTAACCGTCAGGTGTCTCATTCTGCACTGTCAGAGTTACTGGCAATACTCTTGGAGCTAGGTCTGGATGTACCCAAGGATCCCAGAACTCTCCTCGGTACAGTGAAAGATTGTGAGGTCAAAGAGATGGGACAGGGAAGTTACTACCACTTTGGGCTTACAAGTGCAATACTGTCAGAACTGAAAATGACAAATGAGCATGAACTGACAACAGACACATTGACTATTCGTTTGAATGTTGATGGGCTGCCTCTTTCAAGGAGCTCTAATATGCAGCTGTGGCCTATTTTAGGTCAAATAGTTGAACTACCAAAAAAAAAAAAGTGTTTATCATAGGTGTATATGCAGGTCCCTGTAAACCTGAATCTGTGAACGACTACATGCATGATTTTACGATTTAAAAGCCATCACAACAACTGGTGTAATGTTAAGGGGGAAACAGTACAATGTCGCACTTCCAGATGCTTTTATTTGTGACACTCCAGCAAGAGCTTTTTTAAAATGTATCAAAGGTCATGGTGACTATAGTTCTTGTGAGCGTTGCACACAGTATGGCATTTATGTTGATGGTAGAGTTGTGTTTCCAGAGATGGATTCCAGCCTGAGGGCAGACACTCAGTTTGAACAAATGTCTGATGAAGACCACCATCATTCTAAATCACTTCTCCAAGGGCTAGGCATTGGTATGGTTTCTGCTTTTCCTTTGGACTACATGCATTTAGTTTGCTTGGGCATTGTGCGTAAATTGATTGCTCTGTGGTTTAAGGGGCCATTGCAATGTCGGGTTCCATCTTCTGCCCTTTCCGCCATCTCTGATCACTTGAAACTGTGTAGACAAAGCTTACCCTGGAGCTTCTCCAGAAAGCCAAGATCTTTGTCTGAGTACAGCCAGTGGAAGGCTACAGAATTCAGGCAATTCTTTTTATTATATACAGGGCCAGTTGTGCTTTTTAAAAGATTGCCCAATCAACATTACAGAAACTTCCTGGTTTTGTCATGTGCTATGAGAATACTTCTGTCTCCTCTTTGTAGAGAGTTCTGTGATTTTGCCAGAAAATTGTTAAGATTCTTTGTTACTAACTTTGTTAAGATATATGGGACTAAATTTCTGGTTAACAATACACACAGTCTTATACATTTAGCAGATGATGCTGAAAAATATGGCCCTCTGGATTCAGTTTCATGTTTTCCTTTTGAGAATTATTTGGGACAGTTGAAAAAAATGGTGAGAAGACCACAGGGTCCTGTCCAACAAACAGACGTGTCTATGAAAGGCAATAATTATTACATGTTGAAAGACATGCCTGAAGGTGTTGAATTGAAATAGCCCCATGCATCCGGACCACTGCCAACAGATGTTTCCATGCAACAGGGTGTTCAATATAAGATGTATAAACTCAAAGACACAATAATCTCAAACTCCAGTGGTTCCAATTGTTTTGAACTCGGGGGCAGAGTTGCATTTGAGGAACATTGTGCATTCCACTGCAGAAACACATGTAGTGTATGAACTTTTTGAAACGGGGGCATGTTTTTTCAAGTACCCCATGGAGTCGACATGTCTTGGAGTTTGTTTACTATCAAAACTGTATGGTCAGCTTGCCAGTGCTCCAGTAACAGACTTCACAAAACCACTGCTGTTATTGCCTCTTCGGAAAATGTTTGTGGCTTTGCCTCAGCTACACAACACATAATATGATGAACTTTGCAGGATGCCCTCATTCAGTGTGGTGGAGTTTGTGGATGAAATTGACCATGATGGCTGCAAGCAGGTGGGCATCATTCCGTCAGTGGTTCGAGGGCACTGACGGAAAATTATGCTGGTGGCCACCAGCCACATTGCTAAATGTGACCAAGGCTGTGAAAGAGGGCATACCACCAGCTGAAAACTGGATTCTGTGTAATGTACGTGTGATGGGAAATGCAGGTAACTTTGATTTTCCTCATTAACTATTGCTCTATTTCCTTTACTTACTTTAAAGCCCCTGTGATCCCCAACATATTCTTTTTTGTGTTCATTTTTCTCTACAGGGTTCTCCAAGCTAATTTGTCAAGGGCTGGTGTAGCCGCAGATCGTCATTTCAAACAAGCAGGATCACACCAAACTTGATTCATTCAATTCAATTGATTTCAGTCCTCACACATGTGATAGTTGTGGATGTGCTCCTGTTTGGTTGGATACCTGCAACCACACTATCCCTCTGAAAATTAGACATCTGCTTCATATTATGTATACTGTATGTGCATGTCTGTGTTGATTGGCTATTACTCGTGACTTCTAAACAATCATTTTTCAAACAATCATATTATATTTACCATAGTAATAATTACAGTCAACTCTAATCTATCCATTTTTCCTCATTTGCTGATCCGAAAAATGAGCTGAATCCTGACTCAAAACTGTAATATCATCCAAATTGTGAATTTTGTGATCCACGACACCTATTTTAAATTCCTATGGAAATCTAGTTCTATATCTGCTTCACCCCTTCTATTTTGTGTCATTGTATTTTACAGCCACTTATGCAGAGGCCAGGGTAAAGCTACATCAAGCAGAGTATACATCAGACCTGACAGACACCGAAGATTGCTCAATAAAGAGAAAGTAGGTGTTTGTGGGGGAATACAGATTAAAGGTCATTTCCATAATATAGAGGCAGTAGGTATGGTTCAACTGTCTAGCAGGTCACCAGCCCCACTGCCCAGCGAGTTGCCGGTTCTACTGTCCAGCAGGTCACCAGCCCCCCTGCCCAGCGAGTCGCCGGTTCTACTGTCCAGCAGGTCACCAGCCCCACTGCCCAGCGAGTCGCCAGTTCTACTGTCCAGCAGGTCACCAGCCCCACTGCCCAGCGAGTCGCCAGTTCTACTGTCCAGCAGGTCACCAGCCCCACTGCCCAGCGAGTCGCCAGTTCCACTGTCCAGAGGGTTGCAAGCCCCAGTTGTGAAGCCATGTTCTCTAAACTTCTTACAATTGTAGAAGAAATTAAGGAGAAGGTTCATGGTAAGATGCTAAATGTCCTGCTGAAGAAGCAAGATGCATCAATGATGGAGGTTCCTGATGGAGTGGTCTTCCCGCTGCAAAGTCAAGCAGATGTTGAGGCTTTTGAGAAGAAACTGGGGGACCGCAGTCTAATGTTTTTTTTACTTTTTTTCAAATTGATTTTCATTAGCCTACAAACTAAAAATGTGTTACATTACAGTAAATTACATAAAGGCTACAACTTCTAAACAAATGTTTAGTTGACTTTCCGGCTGAATTTTTAAATCTTTGAAGCTTATTGTCTTAATTAATTAAGTTAATGTAAGCCTTTTTTTTTCTCCTTTTGGCTCTCATCCCTAGGTTGCCATGGTGGCAGATATAGGAGGCACAAGTGTAGATGATGCAACGAGGCAAATGATGAAATACATTCTGTCAAACGAGCTGGCATTGGACTATAACATGTTTGGCCGTCACAGGAAAAAGAAGTTTAAGGACTTGCGTCTTTTTAACGTTGTGTATGGTAAATAAATTAGAGAAGTTAACATTCCATCTGCAGGGATTAAAGTTCTCCGTTGCCCTGATGGATTTCCATTAGTTGGAAAACGGTTAAGTAAATTAGAGGAAAAATGTCTCAGATGAAAATGCAAGGAATCTTTTTGTACTGGACTGCACTATTTTGTGAACTGCTCATCTAATTTCTTTAGTAATAATACTAAAGTTTAAATAAATATATACATATAAATAGCATTTTTATTTTAAATCTGAAGCCTGCATTGTACCATTGAAGCCTCAACTAATGTGCATCAGTTATTGCTTTTAGTGCATTTTGGCATTTTAATGTGAAAACATGTTTATCATTTTATTTTATGATTATTTGTACACACCTCACAAAGCTATTATATATTATGATTATAAGGGAGTATTATAATAAAATGTTTCAGTTCAAGTACTTCATAAATATTTTCTTGTCCTAAAAATCCATAACTATTATCCATCATACTCTTCACACTTTTGCCAATATGTCATTGTTTAATTCTAAATGGTGTTTGAAGAGAATATGTTTTTTAATGTTCATAGCTCATGCTGTCAACCAAATTTGTTTTACAGAGGCCCTTAAGAGGAACTCATTGATGGCACAGGTGAACCAGCAGGAAGCAGAGAGGGCACTGTCGAAATGGTTCACTGGGGCAAGAGACAGAGGAGGACGAAGGGCATCCAGACAGCCAATGCCAAATTGAAGTAGTAAGCAGTGGTGGAATATGAGTTCAATTTGTTTTCATTAGTTACCCTGTTAAATATTACTTAGTTACAAGTAAAACTACTAAAGCAAAGTAAAGAAATTCAACTTTAACTTAAAGACTATCTTGTAATATTGCATTGTATTTTCATTACCAATAAATCTGTTGATGATTTTGTTGGAAAACATTTAACTGAAAACCAGAAAATATTCATAAATAAAAAGATGAAATCAGAGAATGTGGCCATTTTTTAAAAATAGATAGAGCCTGACTCAAACTGGTTGGTCATTAATTTATTTTTTGATTAATTGTTGCAGCTCTAGGTTGGATGTTTATTCAAATTGTACTCAGTACTCAATTAGGATATTGTAAGGCAATATTTGTATGTGTACATCTGTAAAAGGTAAGAGGTTTGTGAAAGTGGGATGCATGTATCATTTTATTTGAAATTTTTTCAAATCCTTTCATTATGGTCAGTGGAGTAGCATAGACCAGGGATCTTAAAGCTGGGACCAAGATGGGTCTTGTCTATTTAACCCAGTTGGGGGCCACTTAACACCTAGTGTAATCCTGCCTTAAACCCACACAGGCAAGCATGCGACCAACATAGAACCCGCATTGCAACCCATGTTTCAGCTCATGTTGTCCCCATGTAGGACTAAAAGCTGGGACAAAAATGGGTCTTGCATACCTTGCCCACTTAACACCTAGTGTAATCCTGCCTTAAACCCACACAGGCAAGCATGCGACCAACATAGAACCCGCATTGCAACCCATGTTTCAGCTCATGTTGTCCCCATGTAGGACCCACATAGGACTAAAAGCTGGGACAAAAATGGGTCTTGCATACCTTGCCCACTTAACACCTAGTGTAATCCTGCCTTAAACCCACGTGGTCAGTTAGCATGGGGCCAACATGGAACCTGTGGACAATCCCACTTGCAACCCATATTTTAGCCCACACTGTCCCCATGTAGGTCGCACATAGGACTTAAAGCTGGGACCAAGATGGGTTTTGTCTGTTTTGCCCAGCTGGGGCCTACCTATAACCTTGTGTAATCCTGCCTTAAACCCACATGGGCAATTGGCTTGGGACCAACATGGAACCCGCGGACAATCCCAGATGGGTGTGATCTGAGAATCCCATATGGGGCCCATTATTTAGCCCACTTTCTACCCACATAGGCCCCACATAAAAATGTTGGCTGGGATCTGATTGAGATTTTGATACAGGATCTTTGCAACAGAGTTTCAACAGATAGAGACGCTGTCACAACACTGGCTGAAATCAGACGACTAAGCAACATTATGGACAGAGTTCATTCTGGACATACAGCTTGGGAAGTCATGGTGCGGTGTGCGAGCGCATCTGATTTGTCAGAGACCTTTGAAAAAATTGTGAAAGAATGGTTTTGTTGTCATTTGTTCACTCATTTGTTCACTCTGTACACTTTGTTTGTGGATGTGTTGATTTTTCATTTGCAGAATAACACGTCTGTGAATATGCTGAGCGAATTGATAAGATTGCACACAACATTGTTCAGACGAGCCTAGATCACTGTGTTTTTGTTCAGGCTTTAAAGATGATTAAAGACTAGTCATCTCCTTTTGCAACCAATGTACAGTACTACACCTTACTTTATCATTTATGTATCTTTATCATTTATGTATCTTAACCCTTGATGTATCCTTAATACAATAAAATCATTAAAGGAAAAAAAAAGATAAAGAAGCAATCCAGAGTGGTGTGTTTTTCAGTAAACCCTGAAAGTTTGTTGCAGGCAGGCAGGATGGCAGTGAGACGGGTCATGAAAAGAGTGTATTACAACCCGGCCCATCCAGCTAGTTTTGGAGGTGTAGACCGGCTCCACAGGGGTGTGCAGGATGAAATGGGGAAGAAAGTCAGTGTGGAAAATGTTAATGTTTTTTTCTGCGAGAGACTCCTTCTGAATTTGGTGGATATGAGAATCAAGCTGACCCGAGCCAACGGGTCATGCCTCATGGGAGCTTGCGCTTCTGATTACCGCCTGAGAATATTAGGGGCCTCGCTGTTTGTTTCAGGTTTCAGTCTCCCCCGTGCTCCGCCAGGGTGCACTCGGGTGATTTTTGGTGTAAAAGAGCCATATTGCTTTTGTTGTCGTTGTTGAAATTTCTTTTCTTCTTCTTGTATTATTTAGGCCTAAAAGATATCGCCGCTTCTGGGAGACTTCCTCCTCTTAGGCTTGCTTCTCCCAACTGATTTTCTCCTTTTATGACTCGCACGTTTATGAGGGAGCGAAAAAAGCACGTCTCCAAAACCACCTTTGATGTTCATCACACTCAGCAACGGCCAGTAACTGTCACCGATCTGTTGATACTGAATGATGTCTGTGTAAACAAAGAGATTATAAATACCTCTTTTGAGATCGCACGGGTAGGGAGCCGAACGGGGAGAGAGGGTCCACCACTCACCCGGTTCAAGACCCAGTATGTAGGCCAAGGGGGCGTGTGCTCGGTTTTGTACTGACCGTTGCCTTTAAAATCGATGCACTTGCTCACGTTGTTGTAAACAGCGTCGGCTGTGGGGTCATATTTTATAAGTTTCGGTTCGAGTTGATCCAGGAGGTCTTTCGGCTTTTCATAATATCCTCCCCGACTAAACTTTTGAATTACGGGTTGCTCTCCAGGCTTTCTATAATAATTTTCCCCCAATGGAATTACTGGTTCATCCGTGTTTTCCATTAGTTCGATATAAGCGTTATCCTGAGGTAAGTATACCACGTGTGAGGATAAATGATTTCGCACCGACCCACCATCCATTCTCAGTTCAGTTCGATAGCCTTGGATAAGTCTACCGTGTAATTTGAGCTGGTGTTATTTTTAAACACAAATTTAGTAGCATTGGAAGGTAAAGTGACGTAAAATCCTGCGTCTGTCGCCATATCCGACGACGGTATGAACGCTCCGGGGAGCTGAGCGTGGCTTTTATATATTTTTCAGATCCGAGGCCTTGACCCAGCTATTGAATTTGCCAGGCCAGTTTTTGCAACGCACCAAAACCTGTTTTTCACCCTTGACGGTACGTCGTTTCAATATTTCTTCTACGTGATACATCCTGTCTTTAGACATTTTTACTTTCTGCAACTCTGCCCCGTAAAAGGAGCCCTCGATAGGCTCTCCGTCAAAATCTTTGAGTTTGTACACAGGGGCAGTACAAGGAATGCAGGCCTCCACCGTAAACACTTCGTCCGTAAAACTCTGTTCATATTTTTTATCAAACGCCCCTCTGACCTTGGATAATCTGACAAGATCACCCTTTTTAAATTTCATTTGCGCCGCATCGTGGTGTCGGGTAGGAAACGTACCGTACAGCTTTTGAAACGCTTGAGAGGCATTCTCGGAGGTCACCTGCATAGGCGCCATTTTTATACTTTTATGAAAGCTGTGTTTGTAGCTTTTCACCAAATCCTGTAAAACGTCCAGGTATCGCCTCATGTTGTTAGCCGTAAAATATCTCCACATTCTAGTTTTTAATGTACGGTTAAACCTTTCAATAACAGAGACCTTCAGATCGCTTGCTGTGGCAAAATGTACAATGTTGTGTTTCTTCATCAAAGCATCAAAACTCTTGTTGAAAAACTCCTTACCGGCATCCGTTTGTAGCTTTTCCGGGATCTGACTGTCTTTGAAGATTGAAACAAAGACCTTCGTCAGCGTTTTTTCTCTTTAAAACACGCACGTATGCTTTTTTTGAAAATACGTCTATGACCGTTAATAAATATTTAAACTCGTCGTTGTGTTCCACCAAGGCTTGCATGTCACAAAGATCTGTTTGAAATTGGTTTAAAGGCCTAGGGACAAAAACTCTGTTTCTGGTGAAATGTATTCTGGCTGGTTTATGCAAAGTGTAGGTATCTTGCTCTTGTAAAAAATCTTTAACATTTTCCACACTGACTTTCTTCCCCATTTCATCCTGCACACCCCTGTGGAGCCGGTCTACACCTCCAAAACTAGCCGGATGGGCCGGGTTGTAATACACTTTTTTCATGACCTGTCTCACTGCCATCCTGCCTGCAACAAACTCTCAGGGTTTACTGAAAAACACACCACTCTGGATTGCTTCTTTATTTCTTTTTTTTCTTTTAATGATTTGATTGTATTAGGATACATCAAGGGTTAAGATACATAAATGATAAAGATACATAAATGATAAGGTATGATGATAAGGTAAGGTGTAGTACTGTACATTGATTGCAAAAGGAGATGACTAGTCTTTAATCACCTTTAAAGCCTGAACAAAAACACAGTGATTTAGGCAATCTTATCAATTCGCTCAGCATATTCACAGACGTGTTATTCTGCAAATGAAAAATCAACACATCCACAAACAAAGTGTACAGAGTGAACAAATGACAAAAGAGTCCTCAATCTATTCTTTCACAATTTTTTCAAAGGTCTCTGACAAATCAGATGCACTCGCACACCGCACCATGACTTCCCAAGCTGTATGTCCAGAACGAACTCTGTCCATAATGTTGCTTAGTCGTCTGATTTCAGCCAGTGTTGTGACAGCGTCTCTATCTGTTAAAACTCTGTTGCAAAGTCTCCAAGACTCCATGACTCGGAGGGGAGAAGACCATAAATGCTGATTAAATTAATGTGTTTATGTGTGTGTGTAAAACTGCTGTTAATTACCCAATTACCCCCCCCCCATTAGGTCAAAGGTCAAAGTCGTAAAACTGTCAAAGTGGGGTCAAACAGAGTTTGACGAAAGGTGTGAAGTATATCTCTCTCCTAGCTATTCTTGTCACTCACTGAAGATATTGTTATAAACAGAGGTTTAATCTGCCATTGGCAGAGGACTGTGTAGATGAAAAATATATCCAGTAGCCATTACAAATACTCGTCATTAGTGCTCATCATGCAGGAGACAAATCTGCTCTCTACATCTCTGGAAAGTTCTTTGCACAGACAGTAGACATAGCTAATGTAGTATGAATTTGAGTAGGAGTAAGAACATCTGAATAATATAGCATGCTGTATGAAAAGCTGTCACTGTCATTCACATTGCACTGTCTCTGGGCTCCATTAGATGCCGTGTGAGCGCTAAAGAGACACGGTGGTAAAATAGGACTGACAGACACACTCAGCACAGGTCACAGCTTGTTTTATTTTAAATTCAAACCAAGAGAAGAGGGATGAGGATGCACACTGACAAATTACATTGACAAAGTACCGCTACATATCAGCTAACAACAGCACAATATCTCAAAACCGCTATTGAAAACAGATCCAACATTTGTTGGCTTGGAAGCAGTTGAAGCACATCAATAAACAAAACAGCAGAAAATAAGAGTTTTGGCAAGATATGCAATATATTTCCTTTTTCCATCAGCATCCCATGGTCCCATGGAGCTACAAGACAATATGTAAGTTACTTACAGATTCTAAGTCTGTAAAAAAAAAAAAAAAACGCAGCACATTGAAATGTCACTTTATATAAGCTATCAAACAGCCATGATGGAAAAATGTATTCAATCAACTCAGGATGTGTTGTGTCTGGGCAGTGACATCAAACCTTCCTCAGACAGCACAGCTGAAACTTATTTCAAAATGTGTTTCTGTGTGTGTGCATTACAAGACTATACTGACATTTTTGGAGGTTGGAATATGAAATGATCTATGCGTGTGTGTGTGTGTATCTGTAGTGTTTGACAGACATGTCTGACGTTACACAAATAGGAAGCTTGAAATCAGCACTGACTCGTGCCTTTGTACAAGAGTTGCCTGATAATCACTCATTCAGACTCAATCATTCATACCTTACAGTACAAAATAAATCAAAAATATATCATGACAGTCAATAAATAATAAATTAGAAGAAGGGGGTAAACATAGTAGCAAGAGAGTAGATTGTGTGTGTGTGTGTGTGTCTGTGTGTGTGCAAGCAGACAATGGTGAGAGTCAGGTTCAATTGAAATGCCCCCAATAAAATAGTGAGCACAAATAGTCAGTCAAGGTAAATCAGAATATGTTGTAGCATGTGCTTATGTTGTTCTATGTCTGCATGCATGTTTTCACTCTATACTGGCATTATATATGTAGCTGTTGTCTTTATGTGCGTCTCTTTCTGTCTATTTTTCTAAATATTTACCTACATGTTTGTGTGTATCTGTATGTGTTTACAACAACTTTTAACTGTTCAGCCAACTCAATGGCCTTTGCCACTCGGGGGTTTAGTGTCATGCTGCTGCCCCCCCACCCCTCCAGGCAACCAAGGTGAGACAGAGTGCGAAGTGGTCTGCTTGGCCATGCTGTAGTGGCTGATCACTGTGTAGAAACGACCCCTTGAGTTGGCATCCTGGGCAGCATAGTAGGCCTCCAGAGAGGCTGGGATACACCGCTTGTGCTGTCAGGGAAAAGGAACAGTAAGGTTCAGAATATCTATCAATGAATTCATTTTTAAAGGTTTAGATTTTTCAATTAAATTTTATTTATATAGCGCCATATCATAATAAGATTTGACATTGTGAAGATGCCCGGGGGCCAATACTAGCAATAATAGCAATTTTATTTTCACTGTCACAATTTCACAAAATTGTTTTTTTAATGGAAATGTAACCAAATCTAAGCCAGTCAGGCGTGAACGAATCTAAAAACCAATTCTGCCTTTCTTTTATATCTGAAGTCAGATAACAAAGAACAAATTGTGTGGAACATGTTAAACTTGCATGAGGTTGATACAAATCTTAACCTCATGTTCATTTTAAAGATTTTTAAACATTCAAGTTTCAAACATATCACTCTTGCTCTAGAAGATCAGATCTGAAGGTCATTCATAAAGTAATATTTTGTGTCACATCTATAGGTACATAACACCAGCAGTTATGTCCTTTAGAGGTTAACGTTAAGCGCATTCAAATGCTTCATTATGTCAGTCAAAAAAGCCAAATCTTCCAGCCATACAGTATTTGACAATCCTAGCAGGCTATAAATAATATATTATAAAAATAAAGCTTTGGGCTGCATGAAGTCTGACTGCGGGCTGTGATTGGCCACCGGGACGGACTTTGGACATGCCTGGTGTACAGTTTTAAACAGATGTTACAGAAAAGGCAGTTCCGACCAAGCGACCTGACTGATCAACCAGACATTTAGAACATGCAAATAAACACGAACAACTAAATCTGAATTTTTTTCTCTGTTTCAAATGTAAAATTAGGATGTTATATCTTTAAACTATTGCCAAATTATTCAACAAATGTTCATAAAAATATTATAATATATGTATATTGTTATACACAGACTATGAGTGGGATGTTTTTGAATGTTTTTAATCATAAAAATACTGAACCACTGTGGGCTTAGACTATGACCTCCTGTAATGATAATCTAATCAACTTTCTTCAATTTTAAATGCTGTTAGGCCACCCAGATGCGGTTTCATTTGTGTGCAGCACATCAGAGATCAAACAGTGTAGTAACCACATTAGCTGTGTTCTGAGTCACTAACAGCACTATTACAGAGATTAGTCCTTTGTCTAATGGCATCAGACAAAGGACTCATCTCTGTACTTGTTCTGTTAGATCTTAGTGCCGCATTTGACACCATTGACCATCAAATTCTTTTACAGAGACAGGAACATCAAATTGGCATCAAAGGAACTGCCCTAAGCTGGTTTAAGTCGTATTTCTTAGATCGATCTCAGTTTGTTTACGTCAATGATGAATCCTCCATGCATACCAAAGTTTGTCACGGAGTTCCACAAGGTTCTGTACTAGGAACACTTCTATTCAGTATATATATGCTTCCTTTAGGAAAAATTATTAGGAATCAATCTATTAATTTTCATTGTTATGCCGATGACACCCAATTATATTTATCGATCAAGCCTGATGAAACCAATGAGTTAACTAAACTCCAAGCATGCCTTAAGGATATAAAAAGTTGGATGACCTACAATTTTCTGATGTTAAATTCAGACAAAACTGAAGTTCTTGTAATTGGACCCAAACACCTTAGAAACTCTCTCTCTAGAGACTTAGTTACTTTAGATGGGATCACCCTGGCCTCCAGCTCCACCGTAAAGAATCTTGGAGTTGTTTTTGATCAGGATTTGTCCTTTAATGTCCACATAAAACAAATTTGGAGGACTGCATTCTTCCACTTACGTAACATCGCCAAAATCAGACACGTTGTGCCTCAAGCTGATGCAGAAAAACTAGTCCTCAGAATGCTGCTGCACGTGTTCTGACAGGAACCAAGATCAGAGATCACATCTCTCCCATTTTGACTTCTTTGCGTTGGCTACCTGTTAAATCTAGAATAGAATTTAAAATGATCCTCCTTACATACAAAGCTCTTCATGGTCAGGCACCATCATATCTAATAAAGCTCATAATTGATTGAATTGAATTAATTGAATTTGATTAGCTTAAAAGCATGTGAAGTTCACAGTCGTCGTAGCAAAATCTCTTGATGGAAAAATTATTTTCATCTTATTTTCAACAAGTTAGCAAGTTTAGTGTTCATTTGTGTGGTATTTACTCAGTTCTGTGTTTACATGTGTAATATTCTGAAATTCCACGTTCTCTTGAAGGCTTTAACGTTAGTTGTCTGAGAAGGTCGTTACTATGGCTCGGATTACTTGCTGGGGTAGTAAACTGGATTCCATTACATATAGGAGTCTACTGATGTGACTGATTGTTTTCCAGGTATTAGTCACCCCATGTATCTCCATAGAAACAGAGATGACACAAGAAAAGAGATGTTTTCCTGACCATATGAATACATTTTTACATTATATGTTTTATTTAATTGGTAATTGTTGTATTTTCACAATATTGCATACGAGGGTGAGCTTTCTGTCATTATTGTCACTTTACTGATACTTTGTTGTGTCAATAATGAGATGGTAAATGACGGTAGACACCCTCTAATGTCCATCCATCCATTATCTGTAACTTATCCTCACATTACAGTCACCAATAAACCTATTAAGTGCATGTCTTTGGATTGTGGGAGGAAGCTGGAGTATCCACACAGAAAAACTCCAGCCAGGGTTCGAACCAGGACCCTTCTTGCATGTCCATGGTGCTAACATTAAAATTAGCTTAATGGACCTAGGTAGCTAGAAGAAGCCATTTACATTTCTGACACTAAGCTATGTAGGATCATATATCAGGGAAGATGTCTTATAATACTGTAATAAAGTGCATGTGTATATTAGCATCGCATAAGATTGTCATACACTAACAAGCTTCTGTGCAGTTGGGGATTGTATGCAAGCCTGTGCAAGCATGTGCAATTTTTTTCATCAACACTTGTGCACCTGGTAACGTGCATGTGACACTTCTAATAATACCTCTGCAGACCTGAAACTATTTATTCCACTGAAACTACTTATTCCACCTAAAAGGCCAGATTTGCCCAGAGACACAGGCTTTCAAGGTGACTTCTCACAAATTACAGTGAAACTTATATTATAAGTGCACTGCAGAGGAAATCTACAAGTACTGGAGAGGAGAGGAGAGGAGAGGAGAGGAGAGGAGAGGAGAGGAGAGGAGAGGATGTCTGCATCCACATACTGCAAAACAGATTCAGTACTGCACATTTTATCTGGACAGCAGATTGCTGAATGAGGATGGACGAGGATGGACTTAGAAATATGGTTTGGTAGTTAGTGATTATAATGTGGTTATTGTTATAGAATAAGCAGTGAGTCTAATTTTCATCTAATAGTCAACACGACTAATCACACATGAGAGTGACTTTCTTGGACTTCCATGTCAAGGAACAAAAGCGTAAAATTACACTTGAGTTTGACACTGGTTATAGCAAAATTACTGTCCACTTCCTGTAATATGACCCCAGAAATTAGCAAAAGTAGGACAATAGTATTTCATTTTTTTCCTCTCATTTAATTTCGTTTAATTCTTATTTAGATAGGAGAGGAAGATAGTGAAGGGCAGAGAGGATTCAGTGCCTTGCGCAAGGACAATGGGAGGGTATAGATATCAGGTACCGAAAGGAATTCTTGACTGATCAGTTGATCAAGGGATTAGTCTGACATTTTGGGAAATAGGCTTGTTCGTGTCAAGAAAATCAATACCACTCTCATATCTGTACTTTAAATATGAAACTACAGTCAGCAGCCAGTCATCTTAGCTAGCACAGCATAACCCTGGAAACAGGGGAAAACAGCTAGCATGGCTCTGTCCAAAGGTGACAAACCTGCCTATCAGCACCTCAAAAGCTCACTAATTACACTAATAAGTGAGATTTAAAGCTGTTTGACTTGCAACTTATGACATTTTTTCCTATTTTTGGTTATTTTTTGTAGCCAAATCAAATCAAAAATATGGTAAAACAAGTAATTTCCTCACTAATGAAAACACATCCTGTGAATTCTTCACATTCCAGCTGCCCTATTAAACTCCTGACCATCTCTGGGCTGTGGGTTGGTGTGTTGTAATGCAGTAAAATGAAATATAGGCCACTTATAAATCTTACCTTATAAATGAACCCATCTGGGCAGGCGTGATCATAGGTGAAGGCTTTATAAACCACCAAGAATACGATGCAGGCTAGGAAGGCCAGGGCCAGGATAATCAGAATCGTCACCTGGAGGGAGGACAAATGCTGATCAGTGTGTGTTTGTGTGTGTGTGCTAAAGCAAAAAAAGGAGTATTGTGAATATATGGTTTATATATGTGATACAGGGTTAGGGTTACACAGCAAAAAAGATTGATCAAAAGATGTGCATATATATATCCGTCCTACTGATGAAAATAAGTGTGAAATACTAATTTCCCTGCCAGGCTATATACAATGCCGTAATAAAGCAGATTAACATAAAATGATTTATTTCCTCCTACTTTCTACTTGACACCCAAGCAGGGTGCTTCTTAGCAAGCATTTAATTAGTATAATGCAAATCAAGTTCACAGGATAGCTGTGTTTAAAACTGGAATTGTCTATTAAATCATAAATGCTACTGCAGGTATGTGTGTGGTGCAGACATATGCCTGTAGTCAGATATGTCTGGTTTCCCTACATGCTCACAAAAGTTGGCATTAAATAGTTGTAGATTAATCCCACTAAGGGAGCTGAACAAAATAGATCCTTCCATAATGGATGAATATTTCTAATGTTGTCTAATGTTCCATTTCTAGACCAATGTTAAAGCCATTCCTGATTTACTGCCCTCTATATGATCTGTCACAGATGTCAGAGCAATTACATATGGTTGTGATTATTAGTCTCCATCAGCGTTGTGGGGGTGGACAGGGACATGAGAGCTAAGTGACTGTTAACTTGGTGTCAACTGGAGGACACGTCTTGGTTGCTGCTGACACTCCTGGTAAATTACATCTCCCACATGACACACTGCAATGCATTAAAAGGACACATTTAAAGTCATAGTGACCTGCCTTTCGAAGCAGCAACAGACATACAATGACTGATTAAAACCCACTCTGACTCCCTTTTGAATAGTGATGCACATGAAGCAGCTTATTAAGAAGAAGGATTACTATAAACCTCCTCATATCATGGAGCGAGCAGTGAGTGTTTTATGCATGTGGAGACCAACTTTGCTTTGACACACTGAAACATGAAACAAAGGCTTAAGTCGCTGATGAATGAAGAGATTTGCTCTAACCCTGCATGCATTTGAATTATTTGTCTGTGCAACCACTTAGTCAAATTCTTATTTTACACTATGTTGTAAAATACCTGATGACTTTAACCAAAAATACACTATGCATGGGAGTTGAATTGATGAGGGGTCTACTATAATATGACTGACTCCTGACTCCTCCAGTCCACTCAACTGTCTTTGGGCAAGGTACTGAGCTCCAAATTGTTCCCAAAGGGAGTGCATTCAGGGTGTGAATGTGATTAGTAATTTTGGATGAATGTGATGTGAACTGTAAAACATGAGGACAATGTTAATGTAATAACAGAATAAAATATTTATTATAAAACAACTTTCTCTTGTGATAATACTCTGGATTTTTGTATCTCAGTCTATGTTTTCCTCATTCTTTCTGTCTTGACAGACAAGAGACACTGACACTTGGCTAATACATGTATACTAATAGACAGGATAGACTATCAGGTAGGATATTTCAATTGCCTTACAAAGCAAATGCAAAATGATTATGCATAAGTCATTGCAGAACAGGATGCTAGATATGCAATTCAGCAGCTCATTTCTTGAATGAAGCTGCCTCCAACAAAATATATTGTCTGACCACTCTTTATTGATGCTTTAAATTATAGATCAGTGGTATTTACCCTGGCATGAAGAGTATGTTTATGCTATGACACTTGTAGATTGAAAACAGCAACAGCAGTCTCAGCAATAGTTAGAGATAGACAAGAACATACCCTGCCCTTTGTAATAGAATGTTTGCTTCAAAATGCCTGTTGATTCAGCCGTGACCATGTGGCATAAAAATCCATTAAAAGTCTATCCTGACCTTTCTCCATTATTCATAATCTGGCTGAAATCTGCAATTAACCTCAGAGGGTTGTCATCCAGCTCGCGAATGAAGACTTCCTCCATAAAGCGGATTCATACTTTTATCTGCTAGAATCAAATGGTCTGATGCAATATTCCTCTATGACAACATGACAATGCTATTATTTATCTGATATCAGCTTAGTCTGTGTAAAGGCTTTGGCCACATTAAGCATAATAAACATAATAGTGTAGATCAAAATACAGTGGAAGAGAATCATTTTTGTGAATACAAGGAAATATCTCCCTGTATGGCAGTCTCTTCCACCCACATCAACATCATCGCAATACACTTGATAAGGATGTTTTGTCATTAGCACTCCAGTATGTGTCATCCTACTATCACCACCACCTCAACCATCATCCTGTTTGCTGTGTGACACAGATAACTAACAGATGTTTGCTCTTTCTTGGATGCAGGCTGCCATAATTTGGACTAAAGGCCATGTGTCCTTAACAAGGATTGGTTCCATCAGTAAGGATTGGATTTACTGCATGGGCTTACATGATTTCACAGAATCCACGCGGGGCAGTAGAAACCTTACGTTTTTTATTCACACAGATAAAAAAACATTCTGATTGTATTGTAAAGCTGCACACAGGAGAACTTGCAGGTTTTAATGTTTTAGCATAAAAACCTGAAGGTCCTCCTGTGCATTCATATCGTTTGCCCTAGAGTTGAGCCGGATAAAGCACTTTTGCTGAGTATGAGTATTATGCGAGTAATACGAGTCAATATCTGTGCTCGGATTGAATGAAAATCCTCATTTTGTGTCTGCGTTCTGTGAGTGACTAGTCACAGCGCCCCTCCTCTACACACTAGTGATGTGTCGGTTGCGAACGAGCTGGTTCAAAGAGCTGGCTCTTTTAAGTGAACGATGGGAGCCGGCTCCTGTCCACAAGCCGTTCTTTTTTTATTTTACTTTTCTCTTTAGGAAAGGTACCTGCGGACGCTGCAGGCATTGGCTACGGGTGTCATGTGCATGCTGTGCAACCAATCATGTGAGGATTGACAAGGATCATACCACCAAGCAGGGAGGGGCGGGGGTAGCAGCGCTGAGACGGTGACAGGAGACAAGAGGAGGGAGACGCGCTGAAGGAGGAGTGAAGATGAGACAGGAGTGTGGTGCAAAGATTTATTATTTTTTACTCTATACCAAAAACATTTTGTTTTTATATGTCAGTGGTGGGCAATAACAAAGCACATTTACTTGAGTGCTGTTATTTAATTTCTCTTTGTTTCAGTACTTTACTTGTTTTGTCGGGTGTGTGTGTTTAAATAAAAAAAATAAAATGACAATACCTGTCCTTTTTTAAAATTTCTATGCTTAGGTTTTTATATATATCTGCTTTGTGTAGCAGAGTAGGTCTCCATTCATTGGTTGGTTTCAGAAAGTTACAAGGGATTTTACAACTGTAAATGCAATTGGCTACAGCCAATTGAAATTTAAGTGATATATGTGTTCAAATACAAATCACAAGTCAAAACAGCGCTAAATTTGGCTGAATTATAGGTATAAGTGGTAAAATGAAGAGCCGTTTAGGAGCCAAAAGAGCCGGCTCTTCTTGGTGAGCTGAGCCAAATGATCCGGCTCACTAAAAAGAGCCGGAATTCCCATCACTACTACACACATACAGATCTACTGTGTTGCTGTGTCCCGCTCTGCTCACTCACACATAGAACAGCTCTCTGTCTCTCCCTCAGTCACTCAGGTTCGCAGGTCTTTCCCGTTAACGTTTAGGGTTTCTTCAGCTTCAGTTTTGTTTTTACTTCGGTTTGTACTTACCTATTAACCAGTAGAGTTCTGGTAAATGTGGGTTCGTTCAGACGTGGTGTTTGGTAGAATGCGACTCTGCCTGTCTGAGTTTTTTTTTTCTTTTTCTTTTTTAAACTGTCAGCTGGCTCTAACCAGTTTTTTTGACTTCATGCACTGAGTGTCTGACACTTTCTTGCTGTATTTCATAAAAAAATAAAGGTAGTAGTAGTCGCTCTCTTACTCGAAAGGCGTGCAGCATACAATATAATATTTTTTTTTTGGAAAATGTATTTATTGGAAAAACAAATATATATTGACAACTTACAGCTATGCAATACAATTTTCCAGTTTTTTTTTTACATTTTTTCCCCCCCTAAAACAAGGTGAACAGAGACAAAACAGTGAGACAAACAAACAAACAAAAAAAAAAAAAAAAAAAAAAAAAAAAAAAACACATGCACATAAACTAAACCCATCAACATTAACCCATTCCACCCTGGCTCAAGTAGGGATCACACAGCATTCCACAAAGCAGCACTTAGTCTGGCAGGACCTGCAAGTCCTTAAAGTATGAAATAAAAAGTTGCCATTTGCAGAAGAACTTATCAGTACACCCTCTCATCGTGTATTTAATCTTCTCAAGTTTAAGGAAGAGCATGGTGTCTTTAAGCCACTGTGATACAGAGGCAGG
Organism: Miichthys miiuy; assembly: GCA_036365135.1. Taxonomy (NCBI): domain Eukaryota; kingdom Metazoa; phylum Chordata; class Actinopteri; family Sciaenidae; genus Miichthys; species Miichthys miiuy. The sequence continues at coordinate 1,611,640 of CM071616.1, forward strand.
GTTAGGAGATTTCCATTGAAGGAGGAGGCGGCATTTGGCAATTAAAGAGGTAAAATTTATCATTTCTCTTTGGACCAAATTTAGTTGCCCTGGTTTAACAGGAGTGCCAAAGATAGCAATAAATGGACAGGGCTGTATATCAATTCCCATTATGGTGGATATTATGTTAAAATAACTGGACCAATAGTTATGCAGGCGTGGGCAAAAGAAAAACATGCGGCTCAAATTGCACTGTGAATTTGAACAACGATCACATTTGTCCTCTATTTCTGGAATGATTTTAGACAACTTTGATTTGGAAAAATGAACCTATGTATAACCTTATACAACATAATATTTATCAATTTTACAGTTTGACCAGACAAGGGCGTATTGTTGATACCAACAATACGCTGTTTAGGATCCATTATTATTTTAATGCCCAAGAAGTTCTCTATCTCTGTTTGAACAGTGAGCCTGAATATTTTAATCAATATACCATATTACCATATTACCTAGTTGTTTTTGACACTCCTACATGCTAAATAGTAAATGGACTGTACTTATATAGCGCCTTTCTAGTCTTCCGACCACTCAAAGTGCTTTTACAATACGTATCTCATTCACCCATTCACACACATTCATACACTGATGGCTTTGGCTACCATGCGAGGTGCCAACTGCTCATCAGTTTGAGGAGCTAACCATTCATACACCAATGGTACAGCCTTCGGGAGCAATTTGGGGTTCAGTATCTTCCCCAAGGACACTTCGACATGCAGACTGGTGGGGATCGAACCACCAATCTTCTGATTAGTGGACGACCTGCTCTACCTCCATGCCACAGCCACCCCCATGCTGCGGAACATGAGTCATCATATTTACTACGTATTTCAGGAGTCACATGCAGTTTATTAATTATCTTATATTGTGTTTCATGTGATTTGTATGATAGTGATTTTCTTGGCATTAAACAAAACTTTGCGCCAGGTCTGGTCATCTAGGTGAATACCCAAGTCTTTTTCCCAGCTATTTTTGATGTTTATTGTAGTGTTATCATTCATAAGCAACTGATCATATATATACGTCATCACTTTCTTATTAATTTTTGCTGCCTTCGTGATAAGACTATCAAGAATATTCAGCTTTCTGACACTTTTGTAATATTGAGTTGAGTTTAAATAACTCCTAATTTGTAAATAACAATAAAAGTGTATTTGAGAGAGATTAAATTCTTCTTGTAGTTGCTGAAAAGACTTTAGTGCGTCACCCAAATACACATGATCAATTTTTGTGATACCAGCAGTCTTCCAATCTCTAAACCCTACATCTACACAAGTATATTCAAAGTTAGGGTTATTAGCAATTGGTGCTAAAAATTAATATTGACTAAGTCCAAAGTATTTACGTATGCTATTCAAAGACATATATTTGTAGCTATAAAATTATCCTTCATCTTGATTTGTAACTTCCTAGAACATACAAAGGAAGGTCTGACATTGATACATTATCTAGAGCTATACTTTCCAGATCTGTAAAGGAAACCTGACTATCTTTTACCCAGTCTGTGACAAATCTCAGTATTGAGGCCAGTGATAATAAATCAAATTAGGTAAGGCTAACCCACCCTTTCTTATGGGAGACTGGAGCTTTTGTAACTTCAATGTAGGGCGCTTATTTTTCCAGACAAATCTACAAATTGCACTATGTATTAATTTAAACAATTTTAATGGAATACTAGTAGGTAACATTTGAATTGGATACAATAAGCGTGGCAAAACATTCATTTTAATAATTCCAATCTGGCCTAGTAAAGACAGTGGTAAATTCATCCATCTTTGAAGGTCTGATTTGATTTTAGTAACTATAGGTAAAAAATGAAATTTTGTTAAATCAGAGAGCAGTAAGATATCATAATGCCCCTCAAATAAGTTTTTGTGGTTTCCCACAGATTTGATGGGTCAGTTTCACCATCATCATTTACTTCTAAGAATTCCAAAAGTTGAGTTTTTGCCATACAACAATATAAGTTCCATCTACACTTAATATTTCATGTTCATATTTGTTAGCCTAGCAGTGGAGGAGAGAGAAGAGAGAGAAAAAAATAAAAAATAAATAAAATACATAAACACATACACATGCATACATACACACATGTAGGAGCAATGTCATTCATGTCTACTTATGCTGTTTCTGACAGCTTAGCTTGCAAAAAATAATAATTAAATAAGTCAAGTAAAATAAAAATTATAAGTAGTCTACATGTATTAGATTCATATTGAACAAAAATAAACAAACAAGCAAAAACAAAACAAAAAGAGCATACAAATAAATGAAAAAGAGGGGCAGGTTTTAAAAAAAATATGGTTTCTACAACTAGTTGTGTTCTGTACATGAGGTAGGTGAATATGACAGTATATAAATATCTATGTACAAGCAAAAACAAAACAAAAAGAGCATACAAATAAATGAAAAAGAGGGGCAGTTTTTTTTTTTTAAATATGGTTTCTACAACTAGTTGTGTTCTGTACATGAGGTAGGTGAATATGACAGTATATAAATATCTATGTACAACAGACTAAATGTAAACAGTGGATAAATAAATAAATTATAATGTGCAGAGGGGTATTGCACAAAACTAGAATAAAGAAATTGAGGATAATTGAGCAAGCGTAGCTTAACCTAGTCTGCTCGGCGCATCCTGGCTTAATTGGTTGCACGTTTGCCGAGCCAGGATGAAAAGGCACGGCTATGTTAAGCCAGGTAAAGATAGCTGGGATAAGTGCGTGTTCACGGCATACCAATAGACCTCGCAATCGCTCACAGAATCACCGATGGGAACATGGATAAAAGTCGTGCTTCATACTTCACGGCCACTGAACAACAGCTCCTGATGGAGTTCTATGAAGAGGTGAAAGATACCATAAGAAAAAAAGGCAATACCAATGCCATAATTAAACACACAAGAAAGCCTGGCAGACAATAGCGGACCGGCTTAAAGCGTAAGTAGTCCAAAACTGTACAATTAATAAACAGTGCTCCACTGGAACTGTCATAATTAGGCTACAATTAAAGGACTAAAGGAGTCCACTAATCAACTGTTGTACACTTTACTTTAAAAGTGGCAAGTAGAGGTGCATGTTACTCAGGAAATGTAGAGTATGATTAAGTGCAAACAATTATCCACAATGTGTGTCATTTAAACTATTTTTCTCATGTTACGTTTTTATCTATTTTATCTTTCTATCCTTCATAAAGAACAAACCTGTCTGGCCATAAAAGGACCTGGCAGCAAGTTAAAATTACATATAAGAACATTTTGCAGGCTGGTAAGTGACTTTAAAGTAGATAACGGTGAACAAATGAGATGAATAGAATAGGTGTCTGCTGACATGTTGAATGTCTGTATGATTGTAGCAGTTAAAAAAAAAAAGCCCATAGAACTGGCACAGGGGGCGGCCCACAAAGCCAGGATATGACCCCAGCGGAGGAGCTGGCACTCCATTTAAATAAAGGGAGGCCAGTGATGGAGGGGATCCAGGGAGGGACAGTAACAGACTCTGTCCCAGCCACAGAAACTGTCCGCTTCATACAAGGTACATATTGCAGTACTAATGCACATGGAACACAATCAAATAAATATATTATACTGTCTGACTTTGAATTCCCTTGCAGTGTCTGGGAACACGCTTACACTTGGAGCCACCAGAAGATGATCTGGTTAGTACATTGTATTGAAATCACAGGCTTGGTATGTCCTGTGTAATCTTCAAAATTCAGGTTCTCTCAATACATGTATGTATATAGCAGGGGGAAGGCACATCTGCAGCTGCAGAATGCACTTCTGCAGATGAGGAGACTGTGTCACTGGACTCTAGGAGGCTTGAGGTATGTCAATTTTATGGAAATATCCTGCCTATTGAGTCCATAAAGGATATGAAGTCAGTGATGTGGTGCTAATAGAAAATATGTGTAACAGGACCCAGATGCTGCACAGTCTTCTATGCAGCCTGGTAACATTGTGAGTATTGGCCAAAGTAAATCGACATTATACACAAATCCTGCTGTGCTAATTAACATTTCTTTTACAGACTTCACAAACTGTCAGAACACTATATGCAAAGCACCTGGAGAGACAGAGCTGGCAGACGTTAAAATCACACTCAAGAAGAGAAAGCTCCAAGAAATGGAGCTGGATCTTGAGATTAAACATCGGACACTCAGGAAACTGGACCTGGAAATTCAGAAACTAGGAAGAGAAGTGATTATTTCAGTGCACACAGTAACCATAACCGCAATACAGTGTTTTAATCTTTGTTGCTTTTGCTCTCTCTATTCCAGGATCCAAGCAACCAAGACAAATGAGGACTGCCAAAAAAAAAAAAAAAAAAAAAAAAAAAATTCAACTAGAAAACATTGTGTCCTCCCTTTTTCATGAATGTAAAGTAGAATTTAAAAGAGAACCACCGGTGCTAAACAAAATGCACACACAGCAAAAAGTGACATTTAATAATAATAATAATAATAATAATAATAATAATAATAATAATACATTTTATTTCGTAGGCGCCTCTCTGTCACCGAAGGACACCTTACAATAAATAAAAGTAGACAGCAAATAACAAAAACAAACAAAAAGAAACATAAAAGTATACTAAATTACAAGAATACAACATTAAAAACAGGTTAAAATAGGACAATGCAATTGAATCAGTTAGATGGAAAAGGCAATTTTAAACAGGTGGGTTTTGAGTGCAGACTTGAATTGTGAGAGTGAGTTGATGTTCCTTATGACGGGGGGTAAAGAGTTCCAGAGCTGGGGAGCAGAGCTTTCAGCCGCTCTGGTGGTGAGACGGGCGGAGGGGACAGTCGGGTGAATGGAGCAGGAAGATCTGAGGGGGGGGGGGGCTCGATTTGAGCCCTTGTTTTGTTGTGTGCATAGTTGTAGGCCTGCTGTGGTGGGGTTTGGGGGTCTGCAAGGGGAGTCAAGAGGAATGACTCGCAGGTGTATCCTTTATCTCCCAGCAGCACACCAGAGAATTCACCTGATAATACATGATATCATTTAGAAAACAACACAGCAGAGTTACACACTTATGATGTCCAAGGTGCTTACAGTACAAATAAAATGTGTGGCTTACCTTGTGAAAGTCACTCATAAATTGGACTAGCCCGAAAGACTCTGGAGTCATGCACTGAGCCAGGCCACTTTAACTCTAAATTGCTGACAAGGCAGTCAGCATCACAGATCATCTGAAATGTTAAGTTGTAACCTATTAAGGTCATTAAATGCACAGAATTAATTTATGTAGGTCATAATAACAAATCACTCTTACCTGAACATTGATGCTGTGGAAGGATTTCCCGTTAACGTAATCTCCCTTATGTTCTCCCAAGGGGCGTTTGATCCTTATGTGTGTGCAATCCACTGCACCAATGATGTTAGGGCAAGCTGTAACAAAAAATAGTGAGTATCCAACTGTGACTGATCAAATTAGAAACTAATGGTTGCACATTGAAATTGAGGTTACCTAGAATCTTGTAAAACTCCTCCTTGATGTAGAGGGGTCTTCTGTGGCCAGGGAAGGTGATGAATATGTTGCTGAATGACTTCAGCACCAGACAAACGTGTCTTATTATGTGGTAAATGGTTCCTTTATTGAGGTTCTCTGCATCCCCAACAGAATAAAGGAAGCTCCCACTTGCAAACCATCTCAATGTAACACAGACCATCTGTGGTACAGTGAGAGCATGGCTTTGCGCCGGCTGGTGCTGTATTTTTGGACCCAGCAGCCTACATAAATATCTTAGTCCATCACCTGAGAATCTGTATCTCTCAATGAGATAGTCATCTCCAAAGGCCAATGGGTCTGACCTGTCCCAGAAGACTTTTTCATGCCTAAATGCTCGTCTGAGGATTAGGGCTTCCTCATCCAGTACATCCTCCAAAAAAGGGCAAGCCATTATGAAGAGGGAACAGGTGAATAGGAGTTGGACCTATATATACTATATTGCCCTCGTCACAGATTTAATTGAAAACACCTTTGGAACTTCATCAGCTGTGTTTTGTAATCTCAATTACTGCAACAAAACACATATTTATGAAACCTCTGACGGCAATTTGACAAGCAGTCTTCATTAGCATAGCAATATAACACTTGGCCTGAGTAATAATACTACCACTTGAATCAATATAAAAAGACTGTTGCAATTACAAACAGCCAACAGATTTTTTTTTTAAGATTTCTTTTTTTGGCCTTTTCAAGCTTTATTTTGATAGAACAGCTGAAGAGTGACAGGAAATGTGGGGGGGGGGAGAGATGGGGAATGACTCTGGAAAGAGCCACAGGCTGGATTCAAACCCTGGGCTTCCGCAGCAAGGACTGAGCCTTGGCACATGGGGCGGCTGCTCTACCAACTGAGCTAAACACCGCCCCAAACAGCCAACAGATTTAAATGAAATGAGACATGACTATATATATAATATTTTAATACAGGATAATTAAAATGATGCACCATACTTAGAAAGACCATGGACATGCTGTAAAACACATTAATTCCTCACAGGATTGACAATGGAAATACAGGTGAATCACTAGGATTAATCTTAGCCTGGCTGTTAGCCTGGTCTGGAGCAGAGAATAAATCACCATAGTAACTTGGCCGGGTTAAGTTTGAGCTGCTTTCATGCAACCGACTTGAGGCTAAATTCAGCCAGGATAACCAACATGTACCAGCTCAATCCCTTATCTTGGTTTTGTGCAATACCCCTCAGGTATTGCCCAGATTTAAAGGTTTACATGTTATTGCACAGATTTGCAGCTTATTGCACAGATTTAAAGGGTAATAAGACAGATATGGAGAGTAATGTTATTTTCACTGTGTGTCCGATTTTAGCTGTTGATCGCAGTGACAGTCTGTGGGAAGAAACTGTTCCTATGTCTGTTTGTTTTAGCGTACAGTGTTCTGTAGCACCAGCCAGAGGAGAGAAGTTCAAACAGGTTGTGTCTGAGGTGGGAAGGGTCTGCAGAGATGTGTCCTGCCTGTTTCCTGACTCTGGACAAATATAAGTCATGGATGGAGGGCAGGCTGACACTGATGATCCTTTCTGCAGTCCTGACTGTTTCAACAGCAGATGCGGTGTTGTTGGTGATGGTGATGGACGGCAGGGTGGGGGGGATTCTCCTAAAGTCCACTGTCATCTCCACAGTTTTGAGCGTGTTCAGCTCCAGGTTGTTCTGACCGCACCAGCAGACCAGCCGTTTGACCTCCCGTCTGTATGCAGACTCCTTACCCTCCTGGATGAGGCCGATAACTGTTGTGTTGTCTGCAAACTTCAGGAGTTTAACATTAGATTAGATTAGATTAGATTAGATTCAACTTTATTGACATTGCACATGTCACAAGTACAAAGCAACGAAATGCAGATAGCATCTAACCAGAAATGCATCAGCAGTGATTTAAATAATTGTGGTACAGTATATATACAGACTATAAACAGGCTATGGCTATGATATACAAGTATGAACTATAATGACTATAAATAGACTATGTACAGACCATATAAGTATTTACAGAAACGACAATTAATAGTATGCACAGTAATGCATACTATTAATGCATGGGGTGAGGAAAGACCAGTTCACTTCCTGAGGGGATGGAAGGGTGGGGGGCTGGGGTATCGGGGGGCAGAGTTCAGCAGGGAAACAGCTGTGGGGAAAAAGCTGTTCCTGAACCTGGTGGTTTTGGTCCGGAGGCTCCTGTAGCGCCTCCCAAAGGGCAGGAGGGCAAACAGTCCGTGAGCTGGGTGGTAGGAGTCAAACATCTGGTGATGTTTGTTGCTCTCCTAAGGCAACGCTTCCTGTAGATGTCCTCAATGGTAGGAAGTGAGGCTCCGGCGATGTGCTGGGCGGTTTTCACCACTCTCTGCGTAGCCTTCCAGTCCGAGACAGAGCAGTTCCCGTACCAGACTGTAATACAGTTGGTTAGGACGCTCTCAATGGTGGTTTTTCCTCAGAATCCTTAAGAAGAAGAGGCACTGGTGAGCCTTCTTGATCAGGTTGGAGCAGTTAGTCTTTCAGGAGAGATCCTGTGAGATGTGGATCCCCAGGAATTTGAAGCCGGTCACCCGCTCCACTCTTACACCATTGATGTGGATGGGTAGATGAGTGACAACATTCCTCCTGAAGTGCACGATGAGGTCTCTGGTTTTGGATGTGTTGAGCAGCAGGTTGTTGTCCTCGCACCACACAGCCAGGCAATCCACCTCCTCCCTGTAGGCCGATTCATCGTTGTTCTTGATGAGGCCAATCACCGTGGTGTCGTCTGCAAACTTAATGAAAATGTTGGAGCCATGTCCAGGTCTGCAGTCGTGGGTGAAGAGGGAGTAGAGAAAGGCGCGCAGCCTTGTGGCACACCAGTGTTTATGGTGAGAGTGGAGGAGCGGTGGTGGCCTAACATGTTGTGGCCTGTTGGTCAGAAAGTCCAGTAACCAGTTGCAGATGGGAGCTGTGATGCCCAGATCTGTGAGTTTTGTTACTAACTTGGAGGGGATGACAGTGTTGAATGCTGAACTGAAGTCTATGAACAGCATCCTGGCGTATGTGGCGCTATGGAGACTGCTTCTTCTGTACTCCTTTCGGTAGGCAAATTGGTGGGGGTCCAGGGTGGGGGGCAGGCAGGATTTGTGGTGTGCCAGAACCAGCTGCTCTAAGCACTTGGAGATAATGGGGGTGAGTGCCACTGGACGGAAGTTGTTGGGGCACGTCGGAGTGGAGTGTTTTGGTACCGGCACGATGGTGGTGGATTTGAAGCAGGTTGGAACAACAGCACGGGCCAAGGACAGGTTGAATAAGTCCGTCAGGACCCCCGCCAGCTCCCCAGCACATGCTCTGAGCACACGTCCAGGGATGCCATCAGGGCCTGCAGCTTTGTGTGCATTGATCCTGCTCAGCTGCTTCGACGTCAATGGGGGACAGGGATAGTGGTTGGTGGTCGGCAGTCAGCTCTACCTTTATTGCAGGTTCATGGTTGTCCTCAAAATGAGCGTAGAAGTTGTTAAGCTCGTTGATGAAGGATGTGTCAGATGTGGGGGGAGAGGCGTTGGTGGGCTTGTAGTCACTGATGACCCGAATGCCTTGCCACATGCGTCGGGGGTTGTAGTTGGAGAAGTGCTCCTTAACCTTCAGCTTGTAGCAGTGCTTGGCCTGCTTGATGCCCGTTCAGGTCAGCCCTGGCTGTACTGTAGGCTTGTGCATCTCCTGATCTGAAGGTGGTGTTGCGGGCCTCCAGTAGTAGACGGACATCCTTGTTCATCCAGGGCTTCTGATTAGGGTACATGGTGATCTTTCTTAGTGGAGACGGCATCTATGGTGGTGGCGATGTAGTCCATTACAGAGGAAGCGTAGCTCTCGATGTCAATGTGGGAGTGAATGGTTGCCTGAGTAGCAAACATATTCCAGTCTGTGTGCTTGAACTGGTCCTGCAGCACAGAGTCTGTTCCCTTAGGCCACACTTGTATTGAGTGTGCTTGAAAGAGCACACTAATCTATTATTCCCCATACTTAATTGAGTGTGCCTGAAAGAGGACATTATATACTATTCACCGTGCTTATTATTCTTACGTCCTTTTTTTGGCACGCATGTCACACATACACAAAAAAGGTATCAAAACGTGCGGCTACAGAAATAATTTATACATCGAAACATAGAAAAATTTGTGGTGATTGCAGTGATAACACTGCTGAAGCTGTCAGCCTTATAGTTTTGGGGTCAGACACAAAAATGCGCCAGCAACACCCATCCACAGCCCCATAGACTGCCGTGTTAAAAAGGCGGGAAAATTTCTGGAGGAAAGCAGAAGTAACGTTTCTTTGAATCGCTCTCACAGGTCAAGATTTATTTTACAAACAAAATACCTATGTAGACGTTCAGGAAGAGCTCAAGATGCTAAAAGTGAAGCTGGTTCAATGATTGGAAATACGGTTTGGCCAGAAGTCCTTCCTGTTCGAGGGATGGTTTCAGCATTTTCTCTCTGTCTCTCTGGGCATTTCCAACTGACATTCTAACAGATGCACTAACTGCTCTGCTCTGATTAGGGCCGGCAGTTGGCCCTGGTTGTTTGGCAACCTCAAGCCTGCCTAAGGGAGGAGAGGGGAGGGCTATTTTCAAAATAAGAGTCTCTCCTTAACAGACACAAGCACGCACCGACACACACATACTCAGAGAGGCAGACAGACAGAGACACAGATACACACACAGGTAAGACAAAAGGCTTTCAAAATAAGAGTCAATTCAAAATAAAAGACTTTGTAAAACTCTCTCCTTAACAGCTCTCAACTACTTCCACAAATTTTGTACTACAGAAATAAAAATTATATCACTAGATTCAGCTCATTTAGGACATTACTACTACACTAACCTTCTACAAACTAACCTTCTACAAACCTTCTACACTTCAAACTACTTCTCCTTCTACTACAGACTTCATTCAAACTACAAATTTCACCAAAATCTTGTACCATTAAACTTGTATTCAACAGCTGCTCATTGTAATAAAGACATGCTAATTGCTAACATTACCGAGTAAAGACATGCTAATTGCTAACATTAGCGGGTAAAGACATGCTAATTGCTAACATTAGCGGGTAATGCTTTACTACAAAAAATGTACGGAAGAAGAAAAATAACTAGAAAGAAATTTTGAGAGTGCCAAGTGGGCTGTTGCCAGGGGTCTGTATTCAAAAAGCACACCTGAAATAGTAATTTTTAACATGTTTATTTACACAAATGAGCAGATAGCGCTAACGCGCTACCCACTAATTTTAGCATTAGCCGCAAATGTTAGCAATTACCATGTCTTTACTAACATGGTAATGCTAACGCGCTAGCTGCTCATTGTTTTACTAATTTCTATTAATATTTTACAAATTATTCAACTTATTCTACAAATATTTTACCATTTAAATACATTGTACAACCTTCAAATCTTTCTACAAACCTTCTACACTTTAAACTACTACTACTTCTAAAACTTAAAATTTAAAACTACAAATTGTACACAAGACCTTTTACTATTAAACTTGTATTCAACTTTTAAAAATCTTTTACCGTTTTTGAACAATTATTGGCCAAGCTTCAACAAATATTACAGCATAAGACATCAGAGGCTCCTGAACACTTTCTTCCCTCCTGACCTCACCATTGACCTGACTTCAGCAATTTCAGGCAAACAGGACCAGCTTAAACAACTAATTTTAATATATAATAAAATATAAATCACCTTAGGCTTCTGGAAACATTGTGACTTATAATGGGCATTTCTACATTTTATAGAATAAACAGAAACAAATATAAATGTTGTAGCCATAATCTTAACTATGATGTCAGACGTCAAACTCTTTAAACCCAATTAAGAACATTAAAATGTAAAAGTAAAACATTCATTCATTTCAACTGGGACCGTACCAACAAATCTAGCCTCAAGTGTAGATGGAAATGTGTTCTGCTCCAGTGTGTAATTGAGACATTAAGCCCCCACTATTCATTACATGTAAGCATTTCAGGGTTCAGGTAGCATCATGAAAATGGAAATGAAATATTGTCTTCTCAAAGCACTTTTGTAATAATGAATTTGATTGGTTGATAGCACACCTGTTATGGCAAGTGGTTTGAAACTACAACTGATAACTGAATGGTCACAGGTTTGATCCCTCTGTGTCATTGAGCAAACCACAGAGCCCCTACCTACTCAGTGACTGCATGTAGAATATAAATGTGCATGTTGTGAATAATTTTAAAATCAAAAATGAAAGCTTTTTTGGACAGTAGAACAGGTATTCAGGTCCTGTAAGTAAACATACCAACAGTATTAAAATACTCCAATGCAAAGTCCTGCATTTAAAGTCCTGCTTACAGAAGTATTATAGGCAGATATGCCTATAGTATTGCCTAAGTATTAAAAGTCAAAAGTGCTTGTTCTGCAGAAAAATTGCCCCTGTGACTGATATAGAAGATTACAGTACAGAAGACACAGCGCTACACTCTGCCCTCTCCCACCTGGACAACCACAACACCTACAGTATTTGAAAATGCTATTCATCAACTTCAGTTCAGCATTCAACACCATCATCCCCTCCAGTCTCATTACCAAACTCAGCAACCTCTGCATCAAAAAATCAACAAACCACCAACAGAACCCAGTCTGTTAGGTTCGACAACCACACCTTCCCCATCTTCACCCTGAACACTGGCATCCCACAGGGGTGTTGGATTCTCTCCTCTACTCCCTCTTCACCTGTACATGGCACTAATACCATTATCAAGTTTGCAGACGACATAACGGTGATTGGCTTCATCACCAACAATGATGAGTCGGACTACAAGAGGAGGTCCAGCACCTTGCAACTTGGTGCACCAAGACCAAGGAGATTATTGTGGACTTCAGGGAAAACAATTGAGGCACACACATCCCCATCCGCATCACTGGTACAAATGTTGAGCGTGACTCCAGCTTTAAGGCCCACCTGTCTTCTCAGATCCTGGTGAATGCTGCACCATCAAGAGTGTCCTAACTAGCTGCATCACAGTCTGGTACGCTAACTGCTCTGTCTCAGGCAAGAAAGTGCTGTAGAGGGTGGTGAAATCTGCCCAGTGCATCACCAGTTCTCCACTCCACACCACTGAGGCTGTTCAGAGTAAGCGGTGTCTGCAGAGGGCATGCAGCATTGCCAGGGACAGCTCTCACTCAGGCCACAGAATGCTTACCCTCCTCCCCTCTGGGAGGTGCTACAGATCTCTCTGTTCCAGAACCAGCAGGCTTCTTTCCATCAGCTGTCACCCTACTCTGCACCGAGGTGACAACCCCCCATATCTATCTCTCTCTCTATATATATATATATATATATATAGTCACTATATTGTGATGTCAAGCTGGGTTTTTTGTTCTGTCTCCATGTCTTGTCATTTCCTGTTTTATTTTGAAAGGTAACTCTCCTCTCGTTTCAGGTCATTTGCCCTTCCTCATGTGTCACCGGTTTGATTGTCAGTGTGTTTCGTTTTGTGCGTCCACTACAGCCCTTGTCCCATGTCCACAGCCAAAGAAATTGTATTCAAGCCTGTTTTCGCCTCAGCGCTGTTCCTCTTAAGAGTGATTTTGCTTTGTATTTTTCATAGTTCAGTTTAGAGATTTCGAGTTCTAGATTTTCAGTTCAGTCTTTTGTTTTTCCTCCTTAGGAGTGATTTTGGTTTCTTGTTCTCAGATTAGTGTGCCTCCAGTTTTAGGAGTGATTTTTAGTTTAGCATTTTCTTTATTAGATTAGGTTATCCTCCGGCTGGAGCGTCTTGTGTTTGAGTCAGAGATTTCGTAGTCATAGATAGTTTGAGTTGTACTTCCTCCGACGGGAGCGATTATTATTTTTTTCATAGCCGGTTTATTTTCTCTCCTTAGAGCCGTAGTTTCCATAGCATTAGGAGGTTTCATAGCCCTTTTTGTTTTTTTCACTTTGTAAGAGGTGAACTTTGCTGCCGCTTAATAATATATATATATATATATATATATATATATATATATATATATATATATATATATATATATATATATATATATATATATATATATATGTACACACATATTCATACATACATACATACTCTTTACTGCCTTTTTTCACTTCTGGTTAGATGCTAAACTGCATTTAGTTGTCTCCGTTGTGCAATGACAATTAAATTGAATCTACTCTGAAAAAGGGTTGGAATCAACTTAATCTTTAAATATACACAGAATTTTACAAGCATGTCATATGTTTTGTCTATGTAAATCTTAATATGAAAAGTTACTAGTAACTAGCTGTTACATATATGAAGTGATGCAAAAAGGTACTAAAATGTAGTTGATTACCAGTGTAAAGTAGAATATACATACATACAGCTGACACTGGGTGAGAGGCGGGGTACACCCTGGACAAGTCGCCAGTTCATCGCAGGGCACATAGAGACAAACAACCATTCATACCTATAGACAATTTAGAGTCACCAATTAACCTAACAAGTGCATGTCCTTGGACTGTGGGAGAAAACCGGAGTACCCGTAGAGAACCCACGCAGACACAGGGAGAACATGCAAACTCCACACAGAAAGGTTTGTCCCAGGTTCAAACCAGGAATCTTCTTGCTGTGATGCGACAGTGCTAACCACTGCACCACTGTGCCGCCCGTAAAGTAGAATAACCTGAAAATAATACTTTTTCTAAACTAATATTTTTAGATGCATTTATGCAGGTTGTGAGAAGAACACACTTTTTCCACTGACATTCTACCTCTTGCTGTGGTGACTGCTAATTGTCTTTTTCCTTTAAATGCATCTCAATGCAAAGTTCTCCTTGTTTTTAGTGGAACAAAGACAACTCTTTGGGGACCCAGCTACTTCAGAGTGGAGTATCTGAGACGGGGCAGAGGGATGTCAAGGAGACTGTTAAAGGGGGATTTGGGCTCTCGATGACTGGCTACCTGGTTGAGCGAGCACAGCTACAGCAGTGTAGCAACAAAGTACAAACACTCCGCTGTCGAGATGCATCACGTATCAGATGGAAACACAAACTGCTAAAATGCCAACCTGACAAAACACAGGATTTTCCTCGGATCTCAGCTTAGCTGATGACTGCAAACTAAAGCTGGTCTCCCCTCAGAGGTTTTTTGAGGTTTCATCTAGTAAGGTCAGCTGCATTGTTCAATTTCTCCACAGTGAATACAACATGGGCTTAGTGGATTCTTGTTTTTCTGTGTATGTGAGTATATTTTATTATAGATCTACCATAAAGGTTACTTGCATGCAATTGGATCACTGAATTCAAGGATTAAGACAGGTTTGATCATGTTAAATCTTCTTTGACCTATATACAGAAAAAGACAGCACAATGCTTACTGTGAAAAAAATATAATCTCCCTCTTACTCTCTGAGGACATCCAGAGGTGTATGAGTTGCAGACATTTTGTACTTGAACGTCCTCTGCAGCCTCCTCCATAAAAGTGCAGTAAGACTTGCTGAATTCTCTTTTTCAACAAACCAAGTTGACCAATGCACTGACTGTAAGAACAAAGTGAGAGCTCTGCATACTACACTATGTCCTAGCTGAACAGCAGAAACAAATTGGAGTACTCCTGACCAACCGTGGAAATTACAAACTATACCTTAAATCACTAAAATCAGATTTCTTCTTTTTCTTCTTTTTTTTTTGATGCAGATTTGAGTCATCTCAGTCCAAAATGTTTTTAATCATCTTAAACCACAGGATCACATCCATATTTGTCATGTTTTAATGATCTGGCTTATGCTTAGCTGAGAACCAAAAGATATAAATCCTGTAGGCTAGAAGATAATTTCTGACTTTTCTTGGTGAATTGGCCTATTTTTCAGAGATTGGCTCTTACAGTCTCAAACAACATTTTTCATGGGAAAGTTAGGCTTATAATAAGTTTTAAAAAGTCATTTATTGTGTTTCCAGCTTTAATGAAAATCAGACCTTTTCTCAGGAATGATGCTTTTTTGTCTGGGGGGCTAAATGTACAAAGAGAGGATCTGACTGTCTTGGGTGTGTGTGAATTTTTACTTCCTCTTCTGTTTTGTTGAAGGATGCCATTAAAAGACCATCAAAAGTTTTTTTCTCACATGCACACAGACTACTCCAGTTCAGACAGTGCATGTTCAGCAGAAGATAGATGCTAATTATGCTAATGTATCCCAATTAAGCAAAGTCTCTATGGAGACAAAGCTTCAAACGTTTTGTTGAAGTGTGCTGTCGTACAGGTTAGCGACGCCGCTCAGAGGAGAATGTGCTCTTTGAATAGAGACAGGGTCAGAAGCACAATGAATAAACATCACATGATGCAACTCTGCAAAACCTCCAGCGATGTGATATTACTCCTAAACAATGACCTGAAACCTACTGTTTCCTCACACCTATAAAACATGTGCACTGAGGAAATGGACTATACAGATCGATAATAGCAGCAAATCTGCATCCTCAATAATGTGAACAAACCAGCGCAAGCAAACACACACTGCAGACATTCATTATGAATCAGTAATAAGTCTCAGATGAGATGCTAAACATCTGGATAAGATTTGTTTGTTGTGCGTACGTGTGTGTGTCGTTTATCATGTTTTCTGAAGATGATTAATGATAGTAATAATAAATAAAGACAGTGACACGTCATTGTCTGGCCTGTGAATACATATGAGTAACATATATATGTATAGGTGGATCGATCACGAGGACAGATGTTAAAGTGAGAGGAAGCGGTGGAGAAGTGAGAAGTGGAGGGTCAGACTAGCATCTGCAGTCTGTCTCCTAATTGCTCCCATGGCTCAACTTGTCAGAACAACAGCAGCAATGTGAAGGACTGAGGGGAGGACAGTGAGCACGATGGCAGCTGACTTTATGTCTTCACTTTATCATTTTGAACATGAAAACATCAAAGCCTGTTTTTTTTGTTGTTTTTTGGGGGGCCTTCATGGCTCCATTTCTATTATAGCAGAATGAACAGATATTGACTGGCCATGAGATGCAGGACAAATTTGTTTCTTTAAGGAAATTCATAATATCTGCACAGGGCTACAAAGAAAATATTACATTTAAATCCCATATATCATGGAAAAGACCAAAGGTAACAGCATGTCTCCAAATTACACAGCTAAATCCATCCATCCATTTTCTAACATTATGTAACTGCTTATCCTCATCAGGGTCATGGGGGAGTTGGAGCACTATCCGCTGACTTAGGGCGTGAGGTGGGGTACACCCTGGACAAATCGCCAGCCCATCACAGGACACATAGAGACAAACAACCATTCACACTCACATTCACACCTACAGCCAAATCTAGACTCACCAATTACCTGTTAAGGTTCATGTCTTGGACTGTGGGAGGAAGCGAGAGAACCCACACAGACACATGATCAACATCCATGAAATAGGGTGGAAGGAATAGTACACATCACATTTTCTTTTTTTTTGGCTTTTCTAGACACAAGACAGACAGTTTCACAAACACTGTTTGTTTACATTGTTGTTACAGGAAGCCGTCCAGAACACAGACAACATAAAACCTGGACATCATATCCGTGACATCAACCAAAGCTCAGAGATATCAGCTGACATCAGCTGTGAAGCTCAGAGTGTGGTGGCTCTGGTCGCTTTCTTTGTCATGTCATCTGTCAATTACATTGATTGAGTCACAGTTGGCAGCTGGCTTAGACCAAAAGTGTCACTTAATTTGATTCTCATTAAAAACTGGTGAAATAGATGGTGTGATGGTTTCGTGCAAACTTCTCATACGTTATCATACACCACTATTGGGTGGCTGTGGCTCCATCCACCAATCAGATGATCAGTGGTTCAATCCCCGCTCCTCCAGTCTGCATGTCAAAGAGTCCTTGGGCAAGATACTGAACCCCAAATTGTTCCCTGTAAGTCGCTTTGGATAAAAGCGTCAGCTAACTGTAGATATAATAAAAACACAGGTACTTCTTCCCTGGAGTTTCTGTGCTCTCTCGTCCAGCAGGTTCGCATGGATTGAGTCCTGCATGACATCCACTACATACATTATTACTGTCATTATTGCTTCAATATCTCCAGTTTATAGTTAGTTAATGATTTGCTGCTGCTGTGCATCTGTGTCTCTCTATCTCTATCACAGGTTCCACTGCTATTGTAATCAGAAACCCTCACCTCACCATTTACTCTCACACTGCAAAATCTACTGCTGTGGCTCCTGGGGTGCAGAAGACGATTATTACATTCAAGTCAGCTCAAAACTTGTTAAAAATTAGTTCCAATGTGTTAAAAAAAGTAACTAGATACATGTATATATGTAGATACTACATAAATGTAGCCATATTATTTATCTTTTACAGTGTGCTACTGCAGGAGCTATATAGTGGTGGATAGTCTAGAAGTTTCTTGTAGGCATAGTTTGTTCCTTCTGATGATTTCATGATCCTGATGAATTCTCTGAGTTCTTCTGAATGCAGCACATACGCAGCACTGTTATATGTAGGTCAAAGGTCATTTCGGATAAGTAAAGTTAAGTAAGAAATATCTCAGCAACTACTAGACTACTAGATGAATTCCCATGAAATTTTGTACATACATTCATTTTTCCCAGAGGCTGAATCTTCATGACTTTGGTCAACTTCTAAATTTTCCTCTAGAACCACCATGAGGTTGACATTTGTGGTTTTGACTGAAATTTCTCAAATTTCTGAATGGTTTGCCACAAAATTTGGTTCATTCATGTCATAAACTGTAATAACTTTGATGAGTCTTTACTCTATCTAGCACTATTATTATGTAAAAATTTGAACAGTACTTGCAAAACTAATGCCATTAATCCCATATAAGCCTCAGCTGAACTTTCTTTTTAGCACTTATTAACAAAAGATAGCTAACACGCTAAGCAAAAATCATAAACATAAGACTGTAAACATTACATCTGCTATTTATCAGAATATTAGCGGTGTAACAAATATAACCGGTTAACTCAACCGGTCGTGGTGGATGACCATCCACCAAAGTCTGATAAAAATCAAATAAATAAGAATCAGGTTTTAAAAATACCATTTGCAGTACAGAGACTCCATAGTTGAATTGTTCCTTTCTTTCCCTTCCTTAGAGGAATTCACTTATATTCTTATCTGTCTTTGTCATAAGAGTTTCTTAAGAGTAAACTTATCAGTGTGTTCTTGCAGAAGGAAACACAACAATATTTGGATGCGTTGGGACCAAGCAGCAACCTCTATGGCTGTGAAGAGAAGCCAATGCAGAAATGCCGAAAACTGCAGTTCCTGTATTAAAATGAAAACTTCACAGCAGAAATAAACAACTGTACTGAGGGTGAATTTTTATAGAACTCACCTGTTCAAATTATATTAAGGCTTATATTATGGAAATTACTTCTATTTAACACTGGAAATAGAATTACCATTCGACATTTAGGGGGGCTTTATGATAATCAGCCTATTACCTATGTGATAGTAGGTTACCGTGAGCGAGGGACGAACGTTGCGATAAGTTGCAATTCGACAGTCGCGCCGGGGTCGAGCCCCGGAGAGGGCGCAGCGAGCACTAAGTCCACGGTCCCGGAAGCGGCGAGGTCCGGGCAGGAGGGCGCTGTAAAGCTCGCGGCCGGAGCCGTGAGCCACCCTCGCCCCCGAGCCTTTCCAAGCCGACCCAGAGCCAGTCGCGGCGCACCGCCGCGGAGGAAATGCGCCTGGCGGAGGCCAGCCAGCGAGCTAGCAAGTCACCCTAAAATTGACTAGAATGCAGGAAATTGCATCTAAGAAATACAAAATTTTCCACCCCTAGACCCCCCACTGGAAAATATGTCACAGAAATTAAGAATTTCACCATCCCCCCCTGGTTTCATTTTACAACTCGACTACTGCCATAGGTGATGTCAAAGATACGATATCCATATTTTGTTGTGTCTATGGATGGGACATCAGCTTCAGCTGAAAATCTGTTGTTTTTTTTACAAAATATATTTCAGGGAACGTCAGTAAAAAATAAACAATTCACGGGACATCAGCTTCAGCTGAAAATCTGTTGTTTTTTTTACAAAATATATTTCAGGGAACGTCAGTAAAAAATAAACAATTCAAATGTAATAAACAGTAATTTTAAATGTATAGATTTTTAGAAATAGATAACAATCATAGTTAAGGCTCACTTACATACACATTATCATCTCTATTATCAGAATGCCTGTTGTCCTCCAGTGCAGTGAAGAGTTTAGATGTTGTTGCTCCCATGAAGCAAAAAAAAGCATCCACCCTCCCCATTCCCTCCCTCTGATGTTCTCCTGCCTTCAACAGCACACCAAGGTTCAGAGTATAATACTAGTGCTGAACACTAGTGCTGAAGGTAAATCAATTGTCTCCCCATTGCTCATTTACTGTATGTGTTTGTGTGTGTGTTTCAATGTGGGTGTTTAATTGAGAGGAGACAATGGCTATGAACACTCCCTACAATCAGCGTACTATTAGTCATCCATACAAAACTAGGAAGAACAATACATTGAACAGGAGGCTGTGCGAGGTTTCAAACCACATCAGTAATTACCTCCAACCTGACGAACAGAGAAGACCTTCTGTGGAGGCGGCAGATTGCAGCAAAGCTTTTATAAGAAGGCGAAGTGGAGGTAATAATGGGATAATTGTTTTTTGGACAGTGGCTGCCTCTCCCGTTATTACCTGCACAGGCCTGCTAACTTCTACTGGCACCAAGCGGGTGTGTTTGGCAGTCACGGCACTGTCATGTAGTTAGTGTCTACATGTCTGTGTGTGTGTGCATGATGAGGTTTGTGTTGGCATTTGTCTAGAAGTGTGATAATGTCAGTTCTGCAAGAGTGGGCGTGTGCACATGGGTTTTAAGTGTATGCGTGGGACAAGAGCGGGCCAAGTACACCATGTTTTCTGGATAGCGAGCGAGCCAGAAACCAAGCAGGACAACAAAAATTAAATCTTGCTTTCATCAATCTCTACACCTGCATTTCTCAATCTCTGCCATATTGCACCAGACTAATCCTTCCATCTTCATTTTTACAGATGCCTTTTGTGGCTTTTTTTTTTTGCATTTGAGCATTGTTGCTCATTGCTGTTGTTGAGTATAGATATTTTGCAGCAAAGGCCATGAGCTTAAGTTAAAAAACAACAACAACAACAACAACCCAAATACCCCTTATCTTTCCTCAGTTTGATCCTTCTGATAATATCCCAACCAATATTGACTTTTTAAAGCAAAACAAGGATATTTGAATCTGATAAAAAAGATATTGACTGATATTTCTTTGGGTTTCTGTTTTGACAGAACACATTACCTTTACAATAAATCACACTAAACCCAGAGACAGTCTTTGTCTTTGTACACCCACCAGAGCCACTATTACAGAACTGCACTAAATCTAACTGTCACCTTTTGCTACCTGTCACCTTTGCACTGTGTAACCTGTACAACACTCCAATACTGGAACATTTACTTATATCATATGTGATATGTGTTAATATTAACCATATTGATATTATATATCATAGTTGGGTAACACTTTACAGTAACCATCATTTATAAATGGTAAATAGACCATTTATAAACAGTAAACAGATTTATTAATGTTTAGCCATCATTTATAAACAGCATATAGACCATTTATAAATGGTATATAGACCATTTATAAATAGAAAATATATTAATGTAAGTTAATAGTTACTTTACCATTAAAAAACAATGAAATAATAATAATTATAATAATAATAATTATTAATGAACTATTAACAGGTAATAGTTGCACTCATTATAACATTTGAACACTATATTAAGCATTTGTTAATGATTTCCAAATGTTTTATATACCTTTAAGAAATTGTTTGTAAAACAATTATAGATTAAATATGTAGATGTATTTGTAGCACATTGTAAATGGTTAATAATTGGTTTATAAACCATCTATAAACATTACTTAGCTGGTTATTGTAAAATTGCGACTGATGTTTGTAATACTTTGTAAATGGTTAATAATTGGTTTATAAACCATCTATAAACATTACTTAGATGTTATTGCAAAGTTATGACTGATGTTTAAAATAATTATTTAATGATTAATAAGCTGTTTAAACCATCGATTAACATTTAATTGACTCCATTAAATCTTTTATTGGTGATCTCTTAGAGAGCTCATTTGTTCACCAATAACAGAATTGCAGTTGATTTTTATGATCAACTTTAAACACATTTCTGAACAAACCTTAAAGTCAATGTTGATTTGCAGCACTGCACTACAAATAAACAGGGTGGGAGAAAGAGAGAGACTTAAAAACATCAACACAACAGATAATCAATAAAACCTTTATTACAAAACTGCTTATTTTAAAATATTTAACATGAATGTGAAAGAAAAATTATGGCTGGCCTGACAAAAGGAAAAGATAAGGAAAGGAAAAATAGCAGTAGCCTACTATTCTGTATTAATAAATAACGTACAGTGGCTAATGGTCATGTTTAAGCTTTTTGCATAACATATGTAACTTCCAACATCCCAACCGATTACTTCTGCTCCCTCTTGTTGTATGGTATGAGCTTACCCACTGCTTTATTTGTAGCTATTTTGGCCCTGACTTCTGCATCATTTTGAATCATGTATTCACATTTGCTGACAAAGTCAGCTATCTTATCTCTTTTACAGAATCCTGCCAGTAGTTTTTCAAACTTATCTGGGTAAGCTAGAGTTGCACGATACCCACGGTACCCACGGTACCCCGCGGTGCCAAGTCTTAACGGTTCCTACTATACTAGAAATTCTACAGGACGGTACTTCTGTGGATTACTATACTACCGGTGCCAGTTTCTGCTACATAGCGGCCGCCTCTACTCTCCTCCCGGCTTCTCACTGCATGTTACTCCCTTGTGAATAAACCAACATGGCAACTACCGAACTACACAGCTGCTGAATGATTGGCTGTTTGCCTGTTACTGGTAACGTCCGGGGATATGACAGGCTGTTTCCGTACGCTGGGTCCGCCCATTTATTAGCTGATTGACTGTTCGTGCGTTTCTGCCGGCAAGATCGAACTCACGGCTTACAGTCACAAACACGAGACAACACACTCACCATGGCAGAAGCACTGGGCCCGAGCAGCGAGTCTGCCACGGCGTCGTCGTCAGTGGCACCACTAATTTTGCTCAAAAAACCAAACTCGTTGTTTCAAACTTGTTTCAGTCTAATTCTTACTTCACCAGTATTATCTTTATCATGCACCAAACAACATTATAAGTAATTAATACGTTTTTATAACTTGTACAAATACATTGCAGTTCATAAAAATAATAATAATAAAAAAAGGCCGCAGTATCGCGATAATACCCTGAACCGTGATACTTTGTCTGGTATAGTATCGTGGTTACTCATTTTGGTATCATGACAACTCTAGGGCAAGCTATGGCAAGCTCCGGGATTGCCTCTTTACATCTCACCGTCAGCTCTGTTACACCAGTGAATGCACATGCTTTGCCCAATTTCTTTCCACTGTTGTATGCTCTCAACACCCTCTTGTATCGGGCAATGATCTCCGTGGGACGACAGGCTACAAAAGTAAGAGAAGAGTTAGTTAATAAGGATGAACTGGTCAATGAACAAATCAAAGTAGCGCACAACTACTGGGATGATAATTCACCATATCCAATTCAACTTCTACAGCTGTGACTAGTCTCTTAAATCATCACAAGTATTTATATTTGTAGGCATATCTAGCTGCTATGCTTACTACTGCACACCCAAAACCAAGTGAAACATCGCACAAGATAACACACACTGGAATGCATTTCTTCCTATAAAAAAGATGACATGGTGCGGCGAGCCGAAGGTGACAGCAAAGTCTGCAATAATATTTTGGGCCACCTCTGATTAGCAACAGTCTCTAACAAGCTAGCTCACTGCTGTGCTGATTTGTTTCTCTTACTGCAGGTGTAACACATCTTCAACACTCCTGTCAAAAAAAACCTAAACCAATACTCTGATTTAGCATTACAATTCCACTGTATAACAGTGTCACAGCAGAACAGATATATTGTTATTTCTTGTTTCATGAATTGTTCTTTCTTGTCAAAACCTGGCACTGCCATTCTCCACAATACAACTGCTGCTAACAGTTTGCCAGAGTATCAGAAATGTTACAGTAACAGCTAATATAGCCTTTTATCTGTAAAATCAATAAGATGTAAGCACTGAACATCCTTCTCTGTCCTCTTAGCATTCAGATGTACGTATACTTCTCATGAGTGCTACTGTAATCCCTGCACAAGGTTGAGCAATATAATATTGCATTAGATCGGATTTTGCTATGCAATTTCTGATAACATAGCATCATTTTCACGTCTCTGGTCATTTTTATCAGAATTAATTCATCAGATCAGTCAAAACTAGACTTCCACATCTGGTTATTACATGTATAATATGTTCATCTCTTTAATTTTCTAGAGAATGTATCATGACACTGTATATTACAATATTGTGATTTTTAAGTATATTGCATTTCATTGCTGTCCGATGGAAATCACATTTATACTTTTTATGATTTTGACTTTTTCTATATATGAATGTGCATTTTCCTGTCATCTATGGTCCACATTTCATTTACAATCCACACACTCCAACGTTCACTGACTGTAAACAGAGGTTTTAATTTCTGGTGCTAAATGTGTCTCATTACAGTCTTTTTTTGTGAGCTAATTTCTGAGACAAACATTGATCATAAGCTGTACTATAGAAGTAGATTTTTATCCATGTCGCCCACTCCTAACCTGTTTGATGTCTAATATAGCTCATAAAAGGCTGGAGGACTTCCCTCTCTTTCTTTGGCCGTTACTTAAAATCAATAAGAATAAATGACTTAAAGGACTTCATGGATAAAACAGGTATTTTGTCTACATAGAAGATTCTTAACATGCTTACACACGATGTTTCAGTATGCAAGACCCCAAGCTCATTGGCATCATTTTAGAGTGTCAAAGAAGCTGAAGTGGTGCAGTTTTCTACTTAATCTTGGTGATGTGCTCTGATGCAGCTTCAGTGTAGCGATGTGTGAATATAGTGTGTGTGTGTGTATGAGTGCATATTAACATTCTATCTCATCCAGATTTCACAGCCTCTTTTGGTGTCTGATATTAAATGCTGCTCCACTTTAAAGGATCTCTTTCTCTTTCTCTTTCTCTCTTTCTCTCGCTCTCACTCTCAATCTCGCTCTCAATCTGGCCCTCTCTCACTCCCTCTCAGGGTTGCCATGGAGGGAGGTTTTCTTTGCTGCCATGACAACATGACTTCTATTTGGTCTCCCCTAACGACATAAGAATGGAACAGACAAGCACATGGCTAATGTAGATGTTTTTGGAAAGATAACTCAGTGATTCACACACAGAAAAAGTCTCCTGTTCTGCTTTTTTCCAGGAAGGATCAGTGGAAGAAGTACTTTTAAAAAGTAGCAATAAAACAAAAATACAGTAAAGATAATCAAAGGACAACTCCTGCATTTAATATCTTATTTAAAGACCCCCTCCTATGTCCTACAGGACATATCAGCAGAAAAGTAAGTTTGAAATTGCATTTCTGAGTATTTCTGCCTTCAAATTGCTGTGAACCAATGGAGGGAGTCTTTAAGTAAAAGTGCTTGTGGTAGGGGCATCATGGGATTACAGAGAGAAGTGGAGGGGAGTGAAATTTGTAAAATTAAGCTAACTTTAGCTGTTTATTTACTGGTAAATCTCCCATTTCATACTCCAATTCTGCTACACATTACAACTGTATCCTCGTCTTTAGATACAGTCCAACCGATGGGTCAGGCAAGCGGCAACCACTGTGGCTGTGAAGTGAAGCCAACGAGTCAATCTCCATAACCCTACATATTAAATGTCCAACTTCCCAGCAAATAAACATCCACCCATGCTCCACATCTTTGCCTATGTTTAAATCAGGCATAGGCAGCTGAGGCAGGACTCCCAAGATGGCAGCAGCCAGAGCCACCACAATGTCTCTAGAGACCTGTGGGTAATCACGCATCACACTCAGAGATACAACGTTCATGTTTTATACTGTCTATGTCTATGTCTAGAAGAAAAAAAACAAGTTCTGCTACAGAAATCTCTTCACATTTTGACCTTTTTGAACTTTAACCAGTTATATGCTTTCTATGTGCTGATGTACGATTACGCTTACCATAGGGTAAGCGTACTCTGTCAGTTCTGGTTATTGGTGTTACTGCCACAGTGTTTTCTGCTCTGCACACTTAAACGGATTTTCTTCTATTCATCATCACAGCGGTTTTCTATTTATTTATAATTTATCCTTAGACTTGTTCTGCCTGTGCACGAACAGGTCTCTTAACCTCCAGCAACTCTCAGACTCAAATCCGATCCAGTTTGTTCATGTTACCAGTTTCTGCTGGCCACACAACCTCGCTTAGCACATAGATATGGTTCTTCTCTCTTCCTCTCCTGCTCTTTCCTGCTCGGTGTGCCACGTGTTCAGTTACTCCTCGTCCTCCTTTACTGATAATGGTACATGTAATAAATGTAGTTTATTTGCTGCTTTGGAGGTGAGGCTTAGTGAATTGGAAGCACGGCACCGCACCCTTTGAGCAATCCTTAGCTGCTATAGTTAGCAAGTCCCCAGTAGCCAGGTGGTCCGACTTAAGGTAGCTTCAGCTAGCTGTCCAACATTTAATAGTCTTTCCACAGAATCCTCTTCCATCTGACCATTATGGAATTCATATTACTGGACTATAAGCCTTTTCCTCCTCCTACTCCTACAGCAGATGTTTATCTGATAGTGCTGTAGCCAAATTTAAGGAAGTGAATTTAATGCCATGTCTCAATGTAACAGAGGACTTGTCTGCTTCCTTTAGCCCCTTACAAATAGATCATCTTGTTGATAGTACTACAGGGTCATTATGAACAACTATCAACTCTATTGCACCTTTGAAAAAGAAAATAATTAAACAAAGGAGGTTAGCACCATGGTATAGCCAGCAGACTCGCAAATTAAAGCAAGAGGCATGTAAATCTGAACGCAAATGGCATGCCACTAAATGAAAGGTCTCGTTTAGGTCTGGCAAGATAATCTTAAAACATAGGCTCTCCATAATGCCAGAGCAGTCTATTACTCATCATTAATAGAGGAAAAAAAGAACAATCCCAGGTTTCTCTTCAGCACTGTAGCCAGGCTAACAGAGAACCACAGCTCTATTGAACCATGTATTCCTTTAGGTCTGAGTAGTAATGACTTCATGAGCTTCTTTAATGATAAAATTATAACTATTAGAGACAACAGAGACAACAGGCCCTGATCTGCCTTCTTACCAGGAAGCTTGGAACAATACTGAACCTGTCTCTTAGACCACATCCCAACCACAATACTCAAGGATGTTTTACCTTAAGTTAGCACTTCTTTATTGGATATGATTATTTTATCTTTATTACCAGGATACATACCACCATCCTTTAAAGTAGCTGTAAAAAACCTCTTCTTAAAAAGCCCACTCTAGATCCAGAGGTTCAAACGATATCAAACCTTCCTTTCTCTCTAAGATACTTGAGAAAGCTGTAGCCAATCAGTTGTGTGACTTTCTCCATAAGAATAGTTTATTTGAGGATTTGACACTATTGACCATCAAATTCTTTTACAGAGACTTGAACATATAAGTGGTATTAAAGGATTGATTTAAGTCTTGTTTTTCAGATCGAAGTTTGTTAATGTCAATGATGAGTCACGGAGTTCAACATGGTTATGTGCTTGGACCCCTTCTATTCAGGTTATATGCTTTCTTTAGGGAACATTATTAGGAATCACTCCATTAACTTTGATTGTTATGCCGATGACACCCAATTATATTTATCGATCAAGCCTGATGAAACCAGTCAGTTAGCTAAACTTCAAGCATGCCTTAAGGACATAAAAAAATTGGATGACCTGCAAGTTTCTGACTGAAACTGACATTCTTGTAATTGGACCCAAACACCTCAGAAAAAAAAGTAACTATATCTCTAGAAAGAGAGTTTCTGATCCCATCGGATCACTCTGGCCTCAAGCTTCACCGTAAAGAACCGTGGAGTTGTTTTTGATCAGGATTTGTCCTTTAACGTCCATATAAAACAAATTTCAAGGACTGCCTTTTTTCACCTACGTAACGTCGCACTTAGACACATCGTGTCTCAAACAGATGCATTAAAAAAAACTAGTCCACACATTTGTTACTTCTAGGCTGGACAATTGTAACTCCTTGTTATCAGGCTGCTCCAATAAGTGCTCTCTCGTCCAGCATCATTCTTCTCAATCTCATTTAATGAGTACTGTACATATACAGTACTGTACAGAGTACATATACAGTAACATTTTATTTATGGAATGCTTTCTGAGGTACTCAAAAACACTACATAAGTTAAAAGTCTCATAATACACACTAAAAGCACGAGGCAGCACACTCACAAGGTGAGTTTGGTTCAGTGTTTTGAGCATAGACAGGTTAGTGGTGTCAGTGCTGATGTGCTTGAAGAAACCGTTCCTCAGAGAGGAGGCAGCTATGGAGAAATATGTCACCTGTGTGAATTGAGGAGGACTGTTTTAGGAATGACTTCATTACAAATATCCTCAGCCACATATTCCTGGAAATATAAAATCACATGAGCAGCCTCATATTTTACAATCACCTGTGATATCACGCCTTTTACTCACAAGAATAGTGATGTTTGGATTCAGATAATTGTAATCGCTGCCAATCAGCAGTAATTTGAAACAGAATGACACCCACATTCGGCAGATGGCCCATAACAGTAGTTGAACGCGCCAAATCAATCCACAACACAGTGCCCTTCCCTAACTGTAACCTGCATATGTAGTAAATGAAATCAAAATCCTGTACCATGAAGGGCATGAAGATGAGGTTGAAAGGGCTATGTCATGTTGCCAGATAACCTTATCCCTTCGTCTTCGTCCTCATCTTCTTCCGCTTATCCGTTTAAGTCGGGTCGCGGGGGCAGCAGCTTCAGTAGGGAAGCCCAGACTTCCCTCTCCCCGGCCACTTCGTCCAGCTCTTCCAGGGGAACCCCAAGGCGTTCCCAGGCCAGCCGAGAGACATAGTCTCTCCAGCGTGTCCTGGGTCTTCCCTGGGGCCGCCTCCCAGAGGGACGTGCCCAGAACACCTCACCAGGGAGACGTCCAGGAGGCATCCTCACTAGATGCCCGAGCCACCTCAACTGCTTCCTCTTGATGCGGAGGAGCAGCGACTCTACTCTGAAAATCCTGTACTCCGGATGGCCGAGCTTCTCACCCTATCTCTAAGGGATAGCCCAGCCACCCTGCGAAGGTCCCAAAAAACATAAACTTTCTTCCAGTGTACATAGCCTTTGTCAGGCCTAAACAAACCTGTTTAACCTATCAAATGTTACGTTTATATGTCATTACATATGAAAACTATTAATTGAGCCTCCACCATCATAAAAGATGTTAAACTCCTCAGATGATCTTATCTCTGTAGTCCTCTTCAATTATTCCAAGATTAATATTTGACTTTTTAAAATAATGTTATACTACCCTAAGAATACTTAGTACTTAGTAGTAATACTTAATACAGCAAAACATTCAGTTTTAATGTTCTGATTTAATTTTCTTGTCTGACACAGGAGAGGCTCTGCTCATATAAAGTATCTCACTGGGATGATATGATGATGATGATGATGATATGGAGATGGGATGATATGATGATGATGATATGGAGATGGGATGATATGATGATGATATGGAGATGGGATGATGATGATGATGATGATGATGATATGGAGATGGGATGATGGTGATGATGATGTTGATGATGATGATGATATGGAGATGGGATGATATGATGATGATGATATGGAGATGGGATGAGATGATGATGATGATGATGATGATGATGATGATGATGATGATGATGATGATGATGATATTGATGATGATGATGATGATGATCTCAAGTGGATGCAGAAAAACTAGTCCACGCATTTGTTACTTCTAGGCTGGACTATTGTAACTCTTTGCTATTAGGTTGCTCTAATAAGTCTCTTAGGACTTTGCAGTTAATTCAGAATGCTGCTGCACGTGTTCTGACAGGAACCAAGATCAGAGATCACATCTCTCCCATTTTGGCTTCCTTGCATTGGCTACCTATCAAATCTAGAATAGAATTTAAAATTCTTCTCCTTACATACAAAGCTCTTCATGGTCAGGCACCATCATATCTAAAAGAGCTCATAGTACCCTACTACCCCTCTAGAACACTGCGCTCTCAGGATGCTGGGTTCCTTGTGGTTCCTATAGTCTCCAAAAGTAGATTGGGAGCCAGAGCTTTCAGCTATCAGGCTCCTCTTCTGTGGAACAAACTACCATTCCGGGTTCGGGATGCAGACACAGTCAACACTTTTAAGAGTAGACTTAAGACTTTCCTTTTTAATATGGCTTATAGTTAGGGCTGGCTCAGGTCATCCCTTAGTTATGCTGCCATAGGACTAGACTGCCGGGGGATGATATGGAGATGGGATGATATGATGATGATGATGATGATGATGATGATGATGATGATGATGATGATATGGAGATGGGATGATGATGATGACGGTATGGAGATGGGATGATATGATGATGATGATGATGATGATATGGAGATGGGATGATATGATGATGATAATGATATGGAGATGGGATGATATGATGATAATATGGAGATGGGATGATATGATGATGATGATGATGATATTGATGATGATGATGATCTCAAGTGGATGCAGAAAAACTAGTCCACGCATTTGTTACTTCTAGGCTGGACTATTGTAACTCTTTGCTATCAGGTTGCTCCAATAAGTCTCTTAGGACTTTGCAGTTAATTCAGAATGCTGCTGCACGTGTTCTGACAGGAACCAAGATCAGAGATCACATCTCTCCCATTTTGGCTTCCTTGCATTGGCTACCTATCAAATCTAGAATAGAATTTAAAATTCTTCTCCTTACTTACAAAGCTCTTCATGGTCAGGCATCATCATATCTAAAAGAGCTCATAGTACCCTACTACCCCTAGAACGGGATGATATGATGATGTTGATGATGATATGGAGATAGGATGATATGATGATGATGATGATATGGAGATGGGATGATATGATGATGATGATGATGATGATGATGATGAGGAGGAGGAGATGGGATAATATGATGGAGTAAACAAAATCAAGCAGTATGGATGACTTGTACATTCATTTATTTAAATCCTTTTTGCTTAACCATAAAAACTGTAATAATACGTATATAAGAGTGAACAACTCCAAATGTGCAATGGTCTCTGCATATAAACATGATAGATGACATATTAAAAGAAGCAGAAACATAAACATGAACTCCAGCTGGTACTGGTGTAGTTAACTTCCTTTCTTTAGGCTCTTCCACACATTACTGCTTACCACAGTCATCTCATACAGCTAGAATCTTGTCATCTAGCTGCTGTTACAATGTTACTTACTTTACGTGCAGTATTACTGTAACTTTAGCACTATATTATAATAGCCTAGTCACTTTTATAGTGGTGATGATGCATATGAGAATGTTCGTTGATATGCAACACTTGTTGATCTATCAGATTCATGGATGTTTTATGTACTTAAGCCACAGTTGTAGACTGAAACAGAGACTGACACTGACTGAAATGTGTATTCAATATTTTTATTGTGAACGTGAACTGAATGCTCCATGTTGAACTTTGAACTTTTGTGATGATTTTGTTGAGCTGGTTTACAGCTCTGCATGTCGTTCTGCAGACTCCCAGGTGTCACCCCACACTTGGCCACTGTCAAGAAAAGAAAAAACAAACACACACACACATATAGGTTAAGAGGATAACCTTGGTGGTGACCTATGAGAATGTCTAGGTTGAAATATCATCTGTATTCATGTCATGCTACATACAACTTCACTTTAAATTAGTCCAAATACATGAATTGACATGTATACTGCATCATTCGTGGATTATTAGAATATTCTTAAATGCATAAAGTGTGATGAAGAACTGTTTTTAAAAAAACTTTTCGCTTTGGATAAAGCGTCAGCTAAATGGCTAAATGTAAGTGAAGCTAGACAAGAGGAAGTGTCACGGTTCATTAGATAAGAGGTAAGATAGTCACGTGGCTCTAGCCATCAAATTACAGCCTAAGAAAAATTTCTCTAAA
Source organism: Miichthys miiuy (assembly GCA_036365135.1). NCBI lineage: Eukaryota > Metazoa > Chordata > Actinopteri > Sciaenidae > Miichthys > Miichthys miiuy. The sequence continues at coordinate 1,643,403 of CM071616.1, forward strand.
GGCTGTTTCACACTACTGCACAGTAACCACTGTGACAACCCAACCAAAAAGCAAAACCTGGTTTGAAAACGACTGCTGCCCGTCAGGCAGCTACCACCAGAAGTTCAGCATGGTGAGCTTTGGTTGGCAGGGCAAAATCTGTGCACGTGCTTCAGTGCATAAGGGGGTAATAAAGTGTATCATATCATAACTATATTTTCATGTTAAACAAAATATATCTTACTTTTTAGCACATGCTCATACAACTTCCTCATCTTTATGAGGATCTCAGGTACCACCCCTTCTGCTGGATCCACATAGTGTATAATGTCCCTGACGATTTGGCCTTTCCAGTTATGATGGCTCAGGAAAAGAAAGGGTTGGTAGCCCAGTGCATGCAGTTTTAAAACCTGCAAGAACAATAAAGAAAACTTTATGCATCCAGACTAGTTTGACAAATTACAGGAGAAGAAAGTGTGGTACAATGTAGGCACATATAGGCCAGAATACACTCAAGAGGTACAACACTGATTTGACAAATAATGTTACATTAGATTTTTCTCATCTTTGACCATATACAAGGTTAAAAATGGCCTCACGTGTGTTATTATTATTATGTATAGTTTGATGTATATACTGTGATGATTTTCTGATCTATTCTAATGTTAAGCACCTCATTTATTTATGCAAGTTTATATGCAAAGACCTGTCTTGACTTAATGATTTACAAGGAAACATTGACAACTGTGATAAATATATAATTGTCTGGGAGGCCCTTGTTAAATCACAACTAAGAAAACTTACCGACAGCTGGGCAGAATTAAGAAGAATTAGGTTGCTGTTTTTTAAGTCCAGGCTGGACAGGCATCCACTGCAGGTCTTCCTGTTTAAATTGTTGGGAGCCTGGCAAGATTGACAAACCTTCTTTTTGGCTGTGTCATTTCTTCAAATGAAAATGAAACATGTAGGGATTATTTCAGGTACAAAATTAATTTCTCAGCAAAGAAATAACCAGAAATAACATGTGATTTTGTGTGCGCATAAAATTCCCATTGCCACTTCTGTATTTCAAAATATGTCAAGAAAAATAAAAAAGAAAGACAGCTATGAATCACAGGATGGTAGTGAGTACTGTAAAGTAACAGGCATGTTTGCCACTCAGTGTAAGCCTGTCTGGGTGTACAGACATGGCTGCTTGTGGCAGGGGTACCTCTGGCATTCTCACACAAACAGATCTGGCTAAAATCAAGCCCCCTAAGTAATTAGTCAAGAGCATAGGTCTGTTCTATAAGGAGTACTACTTATTATGCAATGGCAATTACAACACACAATAGCACTGAAGTTTCATATGTATATGAAATGTCCTGTTTTGCTTAAAATGACAGCATGTATCAAATAGTAGTTAACAGTACTGCCTCATTAAAATATGAATTTAGACTTAAGGAAAGTTACTGCTTGGTAAATCTGAATATTATTAGTCCTTTGAGAACATTTAAACAGTTCATTGTTTAGAGAAGATTTAACTGCCTATTGCCATCAACCTTCAGCCTTACAGGCCGGGCCATCCATCTCTGGTGAAGTGCGCTTTAAAACTACGTTGCTAATATAGACTAGTACTACTGTTAGCTAGCTGGCCAAGCAACTGTCTTTCACATGAGAATACGTTACAAAAATAACAGTCGCAGAAGTACACGGACTGCTCTCTAAAAATATTTCACATTTTATATCAGCCTATTATTTCTTTCAAATTACAAATAATCTGCAGATTTTACCATGATTTACTTACCTTAGATTTGACGCAGGAAACCAGACGTGAAACATACATTTACTACGACTCCCAGGGTGCATTGCAGTTAAAAACCATCCAATCACTTTGCTTAACATCTCTTGACGTGTAGCTATGACGAACTGAAATTAAATATTGTAATTTGTACACATATAATAAAACACTGATCTTATTGAACCATTTAACTTTATTTTTTATAAATTAGTTAAGAATAAATAAATACATAAAAACAGGTAGCGCAAAGTGGATTGTCTTCGTCTCCATAGCAACGGTGGTTGAGGATTATGGGTAGTGTAGAGCTGATGGCTCGAGCTCAGTGCGTCCAAAACTGACGCGAGTGGTGAATAAATCTAAGGATGTGTTTTACACATGAAGATAAAATAATAAACCTAACAAAGCATTCTGTACGTTACATCTGTTCACTTTCAGATCCTGAATCAGTTTGGAAAACATTGTGTGATTTCAATGCGGGGTCGTCCTGGGGCGTCGTCGTCTCCATAGCAACGGTGATCGAGGATTATGGGTAGTGTAGGCCTTTCCGCTATTCAAAACATACGAACTAAACTTTATTTCTCAGAATCGAAGGAGAAAAAGATCATACTGAGGGCAACAACATGAAGCTATTTTATTGTTGAATTATCAGTGACACTTTGGCGTGTTTGTGTTGAGAAATGTGATGATATCATTAAAAGAAAACCTTAAAATAGTGAAAAAATACTTCCGGGCAGAGAGTCCTCAGTTCTCCAATCAGATTGTAGCTCGCTGCGTCATATATTGCCGTAAACGGGTTATTATCACAGTGAATAGACGGCTCTAAGCGTCTCTTACTGCCGCGGACGGTTTACATTGGAGTCATTTGAGAACCCAGAGCATTTCATACAGACGTGGAAGGGTATCAGATGCCTAGGGGCATGACAAATTGTCGGTGGTCGAGGATTATGGGTAGTGTAGGTCTTTCCGCTATCAAATCAAATCAAATCAATTTTATTTGTATAGCCCAAAGTCACAAAGTACATTTGCCTCGGAGGGCTTCACAATCTGTACAGAGAGTGACGCCCTCTGTCCTTAGACCCTCGGTTCGAGTGAGAGTTTGAGTGAAAACTTGCCCACAAAAAACCCTTTTAAAAGGGAAAAAAAAGGTGGAAGAAACCTCAGGAAGAGCCACAGAGGAGGGATCCCTCTCCTAGGACGGACAGACGTGCAATAGATGTCACGTGTACAGGACAAATGATCACAATGAATCACAATGAATGATAAAATGACCACAGTAGCAGATATGGTAGCAATAATGACAGTAATAATATGTGTAGTGGACGTTGTGCAGGATCACAGCAGCAGCCACAATCCACGAGAACCTGCTGATGACAGAGCACAGAAACTCCGGGGAAGTTTGGTTAGTAACATGCATTAATGACACATGTATGTCCACTGATGGTGAGAGAGAGAGAGGGAGAGAGAGGGTGAGGGAGAGGGAGAGGGAGGGAGAGAGAGAGAAGGGTGGTGGCAGCATAACTATAAGCTTTATCAAAAAGGAAAGTCTTAAGTCTACTCTTAAAAGTGTTGACCGTGTCTGCCTCCCGAACCCAGAATGGTAGTTTGTTCCACAGAAGAGGAGCCTGATAGCTGAAAGCTCTGGCTCCCAATCTACTTTTGGAGACTATAGGAACCACAAGGAACCCAGCATCCTGAGAGCGCAGTGTTCTAGCGGGGTAGTAAGGTACTATGAGCTCTTTTAGATATGATGGTGCCTGACCATGAAGAGCTTTGTAAGTAAGGAGAAGAATTTTAAATTCTATTCTAGATTTAATAGGTAGCCAATGCAAGGAAGCCAAAATGGGAGAGATGTGATCTCTGATCTTTGTTCCTGTCAGAACACATGCAGCAGCATTCTGAATTAACTGCAAAGTCCTAAGAGACTTATTGGAGCAGCCTGATAACAAAGAGTTACAATAGTCCAGCCTAGAAGTAACAAATGCGTGGACTAGTTTTTCTGCATCTGCTTGAGACACGATGCGTCTGATTTTGGTGATGTTACATAAGTGGAAGAATGCAGTCCTCGAAATTTGTTTTATGTGGACATTAAAGGACAAATCCTGATCAAAAACAACTCCAAGATTCTTTACAGTGCAGCTGTGCAGCTGGAGGCCAGTGTGATCCCATCTAAAGTAACTAAGTCTCTAGAAAGAGAGTTTCTGAGGTGTTTTGGTCCAATTACAAGAACTTCAGTTTTGTCTGAATTTAACATCAGAAAATTGTAGGTCATCCAACTTTTTATATCCTTAAGGCATGCTTGAAGTTTAGTTAATTGATTTGTTTCATCAGGCTTGATCGATAAATACAATTGGGTGTCGTCAGCATAACAATGAAGATAGAGTGATTCCTAATAATGTTCCCTAAAGGAAGCATATATAAACTAAATAGAAGTGGTCCTAGTACAGAACCTTGTGGGACTCCATGACAAACTTTGGTATGCATGGAGAATTCATCACTGATGTAAACAAACTGAGATCAATCTAAGAAATGCGACTTAAACCAGCTTAGGGTGGTTCCTTTGATGCCAATTTGATGTTCCATTCTCTGCAAAACAATTTGATGGTCAATGGTGTCAAATGTGGCACTAAGATCTAACAGGACAAGTACAGAGATGAGTCCTTTGTCTGATGCCATTAGGAGGTCATTTGTAACTTTGACTAATGTGGTCTCTGTGCTATGATGCACTCTAAATCCTGACTGAAAATCCTCAAATAGACTATTGTTATGGAGAAAGTCACACAGCTGATTAGCTACAGCTTTCTCAAGTATCTTAGAGAGAAAGGGAAGGTTTGATATCAGGCTGTAGTTGGCTAAGACCTCTGGGTGTCAGGCCGGAACTCAAACAGGACTCAGAAGCAGAGGTGTCAGTGAGCAGATTTATTTGGAGACAAAAAACCTCTCGACAGGGTGATAACACAAAAGGCTATGAAAAAACTAACCTAGAGTCTCCCAGACGGGAAAACTAGACCTAAACTAAAGAAAACAAAAAACACTCCTAAGGAGGAAAAACACTATACCGGTTATGAAAAATTATCAAAATCAAAATCACTCTCAAGGAGGAAAATCAAAAGGCTGCAAAACATTAACTTAAACCTCTACTAGAAAAAACGGGGAAGAAACAAAAACTCTCCTGAAAAGTGGAGGCTAGACAATACTATACACAAAAAACAAGGAACTGAAAATCTCTCCAAGGGAGGCTGAAAAACGACTAAACTAAGCACTAGGAACCAAAAGCATGACTAAGAAAGTTACAACACAAAATCACTCTTTCGAGGCAAAAAAACTCAAACATACACACTGTGACTGTGGTGGACTGTGGAGCTGGCTTGGGTGAACGAACATAAGACGAAACACTTTGGCACAGGACAAAGGGAGACACAGAACCTATATAGACACACAGATGGGTAATGGGGAACAGGTGGAGACAATCAGGAATCACGGCAACAGGTGACACACAAGGGAAAGGCAAGTGATCTGAAACGAGAGGGCGGGTAAATTTCAAAATAAAACAGGAAATGACGAGACAGAACAAAAACCCAGCTTGACTTCACCGCGGTGTGACACTGGGTCTAGAGTGGGCTTTTTAAGAAGAGGTTTAATTACAGCTACCTTAAAGGACTGTGGTACATATCCTGATAATAAAGACAGATTAATCATATCCAATAAAGAAGGACTAACTAGAGGTAAAACATCTTTGAGCAGCCTGGTTGGGATGGGGTCTAAGAGACAGGTTTAGATGCAGAAATTATTAAAGTTATTTGATGAAGGTCGATGGGAGAAAAAGAGTCTAAATACATATCAGGCTATCCAAAACATACGAATAAGACTTTATTTCTCAGAATCGAAGGAGAAAAAAAATCATACTGAAGGCAACAACATGAAGCTATCTTATTGTTGAATTATCAGTGACACTTTGGCGTGTTTGTGTTGAGAAATGTTGATGATGTCATTAAAAGTAATCCTTAAAATAGTGAAAAAATACTTCCGGGCAGAGAGTCCTCGGTTCTCCAATCAGATTGTAGCTCGCAGCGTCATGTATCGCCATGATCGGGTTATTATTGGCTGTAGCTCTGCTCTGAGCGTCTCTTACCGCCGCAAACGGGTTTATATTGGAGTCAATTGAGAACCCGGAGCATTTTATACAGACGCGGAAGGGTACCTTTTGTGTCAGTATCAGATGTCTAGGGGCGTGACAAATCGTCGGTATTTTACGCGTTGGGAATGAGAACGGGTTGCTCTCTCTCACCATCTGTAAACAAACATGTCTCATTAATGCATGTTAATGCATGTTACTAACTAAACTTCTTCCCAGAGTTTCTGTGCTCTCTCGTCCAGCAGGTTCTCATGGATCGTGGCTGCTGCTCTGGTCCTGCACGACGTCCACGACATATATTATTACTTATATAATCGTCATAATTGCTACCATATCTCCATCTAAAGAGTACGGTCTAGACCTGCTCTGTATGAAAAGTGTCATGAGATAACTTTTATTATGATATGGTGCTATACAAATAAAACTGAATTGAATTGAATTGTTGTTATTATCATTACTGCTACCATATCTCTATTACATTACATCTCTCCCTCTGCCCCTCTCTCTCTTTAACTCAATTCAATTCAATTTCAATTTTATTTATATAGCGCCATATCATAACTCAACCAGTCGTGGTGGATGACCATCCACCAATGAGCTCGGTTCTGCTCAAGATTTCTGCCTGTTAAAAAGTTTAAGGTTTTTCTGTGCCACCATCACCAAGTGCTTGCTCATGGTGCAATTATTGGGTATTATAAAGCATTACGGTTTAGACCTGTGTCATGAGATAACTTTTGTTATGATTTGACACTATAAACACTATAAATAAAACTGAATTGAATTAAAATTATATAAAAATGGTAGTACAAATACCTCTGCTTGCATGTGCGTATGCAAGAGACAAAGAGAAGAAACAAACAGACCATGCTTGTATCCATACCTATTTATATAGCAAACTGCCTGATTCAATAATAGGTTTATTTCTAAACCAAACTGGCAGTTTGACCTGGTCACACTGATTTAATTTTGGTGAGCTGATGGGCAAATAAATATCCTGCTTCTAATTAGAGCCAAATAAAACCTCAAACCACACACAGGAAATGTTCTACTCAGACAATGTCGATGATAGATCAAATATATGATTTACATGTACATTTTCTGTACCAATAATTATCAGGGTATCAGCCAATAGTGAGTACCAATCTGATACCAGTGCTGTATGAATGAAATAGAAACAGAATTTTTATGATAACAGACATCACTAAGACACAATAAGGTCAGGATTAGTGCAGGTACTGGTCCAGCATACTAGATCAGTACACCAAGTTTATCATAAATTCTTACCTTAAGTCTCTCAGACACCCCGTCAGTAAAGCTGATGGTGAACTCCTCCACCTTGGGAACCTTCAGCCTCTTTTTCTCTGTCTGGTACTCTGTGCGAGTTTTCACTACCACCTGGAGGAGAGTGAAACCGTTAAAGTGGTCAAATCCTTAGGGATGTTAAAGGCAGTGAATGGTGGATGGATGTTACTTTACTAGGGAAGAGTCATATACTTTTAAAAGTCACACCTCACATTAGACCATGTTAAGGTGTATGTAGACATGAAGAAGCAAAACAGAACTTGTTCTTCTTTGCTTAACAAAATTGGTATCGAAATACATAAGTATATATTGTGTACAGTAATGGATAAATGAAATATGATGTCCAGAATAATGTGTGATGTCTAGATGGAAGTCCACTAATTGAATTCACAGGTCTCAATTAAAAGATTTGACAGATTTAAAAGGCAAAGTTCAGGAGACTGCTGCAGTCTTCTGAGATTAATTGACAGAATAAAAGTGGGTTTACTGCTCACTCTAAAAACCTGTTATGCATAGCCAAAAGGATCTTAAGCCATATGGGAACATATAAAAAGGTATGACATGACCATGATGAAATTATAATATTTATATATAATATTTATTTTGGCACAGTGTCAAACAAAGATCAATTTCAACAGGTAACCCAGCTAGAAACCATCCTGCAGGAAACACTGGTGCCGGGCATCTGTTAGGGCTCTACTGTACGTTAATGAGGTCTGGTGCCCTGATTCCAAGACCTCCAAACTGAAGGCAAAGCACTGTTCCTTGTGCTGGCAGCTAGATAAGAAAAGAAAAAAAGAGCCAGGGCTGTACAGCTCTACCCCAGTAGTGTCAGTCTAACACTCCTCAAGCAAACAGGTTTAGAGGACTGAGAAGGACACAGGGAAAAGAGAGGTTCTATTTCAGCCTCCTCAAAATTTGCAAAAAATCCAGGCTTAGTCGGAAAAATAGTGATGGTTGTGGTTTATTGTCCAACCTCCGAAGGTGCAAACATTGCCAATATTTAGAAAACTAATAAATAAATCAGTGAAAAATCTGAAATAAATGAAACAAATATTCTTCTTTTAAAAAAAAAACAAAAACAAAAAGACACAAAACATAAAGTTCTTCAATAACTCAAATTCATAAGAAACCCGATCCACTCTCTGACAAGCTCAATAGCTGACAGGCCCAGACAGCCTCTATTTCATTCTTCACCAGCTGCAGAGAAATTTCCACAACAATTTGGTGTCAGAAGTGGGATTGTAACACCCTGTAATGTAATAATTTCCTGAAAATGTAATAACACCTGAAAATGTAATAAAATTTGCACTTAACTTGATTGAAAATGTAATAAAACCCAATAATGTAATAACTTCACCAATAATGTAATAAAATATCCTGACTGATATTGTAATAACATTTTTACCGATTTTAACCTTATTACATTATTGGGAATTTATCACATTTTCAGGAGTTTTTTTTTTTTCAAAACTGATTATGTGATACTTGACAGATAATGTAATATATATGTTCATTTTCAGTCCAGAGTTCTACATTTTGTGTTTTGAGAATCTAAGAATGTTATATACACCGGATTTGAAACAACAGAAAGACTACTGGGTTAAGGGACATGCAACTACATCCTGGTCTTACTGAGTGGGTGATGGACTTAACCTAACCCTAACCCTAACCTCCTTGGGAGACCAGAATTCCAGCTCAGATAATCTGAGCAGCACTGGATACCCCAGGTAACTCTTCCCTAAATGTACCTCTTCACAGATTTCCAACAAATCACTACCTCATGAAAACAACCACAAACCAACAAAACAACTTTCAGTAACACTTAATTTGAAGAGGATATACATAAGTTCTAGAATTCATATTTGCTTTACAGTAAGTTAAATGAACTAAGTCATTAACATGTATCATATTTTTGTTAATAAATGGAGATTGCCTCCACAAAGATATCCTGGTTTAGGCTTCCAATTTTATACTATGGGGCCGTGAACACAGCACTTAAGAAATCTGGTCACCTTACTATGTGACCCGACTATTTCTAGAATTGTTTCTCCTGCGCAATCACCTGCTGAATTTCAACTTCATACAGCAGTGCCCGGTTCAATTGTGTCAATTGTCATGAAGTTCTGTCATTTTGATTTTTACTTAATCTTTGTTTATACAAGTAAATCTCATAATATACGACTTTCCAGCCTCCAACCTCAAAATCCTCTTCTGAGAAGGGAGGACTGACCGCAAACGCCCCGGATTGTCTCCGCTGGGATTTCCACGAATGCAATTTAGCGAAATTCATCTGGTGATCACTGAAATATTGACACTTAAATTTATTTTCTTTAAAATTTGGGTTTAAAATAGGTTAAACATTTCCGTTTCTCACATATCCACAATTGATCTGCTTTTTATTGATTGTAGCTTTAAACAAAGCAATCAGTTTTTTTTAAATCACTTGTAGCCATAAATTAAGTGCTCGGTTCTTTATCACTTGTCTCCTTAAACGAAGTGACCAGGTCTTTATCACTTGTATCCTTAAACGAAGTGATCAGGTCTTTATCACTTGTATCCTTAAACAAAGTGACCCTTTACAGAGATGTTTGTATTGTAATAGTCGTGCACAACCTCCATTTGGAATGGGGAGTAAAAATTTTGGACCTCCGGTGGGGCCGATTATGGATGTTATGAGAAGAAAATATGGGGATAAAAGTTTAAAATATTTAATTTTGGATTCCCAATAGGGTGATTTCTCAGTTTTAAAAAAAAAACATATTCGTGACCCGGGTGGATGGAACACACTTTCACGGAAACACGGAAGAATCCAAAGTAAACTAAGAGGTAAGGGGCCCTTTTGAAAACCCAATTTCTGTTGCTGTGTGTTGTTGGAGGTCTGTGAAGCTGGAGTCCCAAAGAAGTTGATGCCATCAAATTTTCAATATTAAAAGAAAAACTGAAGGGAAAAGAACAAGAAATGAGAAGGAAAAAGAAGGTTTCTGTAAGAAAAAATTTAAAATATGGAAGGTCAAAAAGAATGTTTTCAGATGTGGAAAGGGGAAGCAGAGACACAAGACAGGAAAACAATGCAGAAACAACTACCTTTTCCATGAGAAAAAGTTGAAACCAATGAAATGCAAATTTCACACACACAAAGAACACCAGACTCGCAGATTTCTTCGTTTCCACAGGTGACGACTTTGAAGCTGGATCAAGACCTTGACGGCAACCCACCTTTTCATCCTTCAGCTCCACCACCATACAACACTGCGACACCCAGCAAAAGAGGGAAACAGACTCCACCATGCCACAACAAACAACAAGTTCAGGAGCAGCTCATTGTGTCCCTGATGTGCCTGTTCCACCACAGAACTCCACAACCAACCCCTCTTCTCTAATAGCACATAGACTGCGTCATCCCAATCAAGATGCAGTCTTCAGCATGCCCATGGTTGAAGTATCTGGACCAGAAGGTGCAATGTTGGTTTTCCGTCCATGGACTTCTGCTGACATCACAGCAGCCTCACAACATCTGCCCAACCCAACAACATCAGGTAAAATGTTTGCTGAGAAATTCTCCACATTTTGCCAAGAATTCAAACCCACCATGAATAAACTAAAAAGACTCCTGATCACCAAGATGAAACCCACAGATTGGGAAAAAATGGCTGGAAAATTCCTACATGATGACATCCTGGGAACATGAGTCTAATGCCCATTCTAGAAATGTTGTCCGTCTTCTCTGTGATGTGTGGTGACCCCTGCTGTTGAGGCAGTGGCCTTCCGGTGGGATTGTGGATGGGTCTGTGGGCTGGGTTTGGTGATTGGGGCACCTGGGCCCGGTGCCCTGAGATTACAAAGGCCCATGATTCATTCATTCATTCTATCTCTCTTTCCAGCAGACGTCCATGGAGTGGTGTGGCAGCTGCATGGTTCACCTTTTGTTTCTTTTGTATTTAAATGCACTTGACAACACACCTTCACCACATGTTACACACATGCACATCCTACACCACTGATAATACTGACGTCCACATCCCATTTGTAACATTTGTTCTATTTTATGTTGCTTTATGTTAAACAAATAAATATGTTAACGTCTTAAAACAGTGCAACTCGGTTTTGTCATGGCCCAAAGAGCCAGGTTGTGACAGATGCATTCATTCAAGCTTTCCCAGTAAAAGTTAACATGGAGAAAAATCACTGCCTGCAAGCAAAAGGATGATGAAAACCCTGATGAATATCTCACTCGCCTGACAGAGGTATTCAACACCTACAGTGTGCCTTCAACTACCTGATGTATTAAACAATATTCCAGATGTGTGGGAAATTCATCTCTGTGACTGTTTCTTAAGCGGACTAAAACCAGACATTGCCTCAGCTGTTAAAAGTTCCTGCACTGGATGGAATGATGCACACCTGTCCGTACTTCGCAGACACGCCATACATGCCCATGACCAAATACTCTCGAAGAAAAGAAAAAGAAGAGATAAGACAGAAAGAGCTTCACATGGCAGCAATAACCATGTACAACACAGTCCGAGAACATGGACAAACAGATCATGGACACAGAGGAGGACATGTCCGACACAGTTTCTAAATCAAACCTCCAATGATGCTTGTTTCCTCTGTGGTCAATGTGGACATTGGAAACGCGATTGTCCAAAAAGTACCTCATTGACCCCGGTGAACAACTCGGACTGAAAATGGTTAATGGATTGTCGGAGAAGGATTGACTCCTGCTGACAAGCCAAACCAACTTGTGAGATCGGAAGAAGGTACCGCACCACACTCACACACACATACTGAGTAGATTAATGCACAATCTAATGAGAATTCAGACAATAGATATGCAATTGCTCTAACACTTGTTCAGTACACATCTGATCATTTCAAGAAGTTTCCACAACATACAATGACCATCTTTAGAACTCGCTACAAAACCAAAAATGAGCAGAGATTATGTGCACTCTGTTGGTTCATCAGGTCAAATAATTAGAGAGAACATTACTGTCCTACTCAAATGTGTGGATGGGCCAGATACAAGCTTCAAACATGAGGAACGGAAGGTAGAGGGGGAATGTGTAGTAGGTCTATGTGCAGTAGTGTGTGTGCTGTGTCTCTGTATGTGGTGCACTGCATGTGTGTGTGTGTGTGTGTGTGTGTGTGTGTGTGTGTGTGTGTGTGTGTGTGTGTGTGTGCTGGCCGCAGTCAATGACGGAGATGCTTTGTCACACTCATTTGGCTACTTTTAAACTTTCAACTCTGTTGAGGAAGGTACTGGTTCAAAAACTATAGGTGAGGATCCAGCCAGTCTGTTAAAGAATAATTCTGATTTTTAAATGTATGTTTATTGGATAGATGTATTTTAATTGTATGTAATGTATAAATGCTTTGAGACAGCATCAGTTGTAAAAAACAAAACAAATATACATTTAGTTATGACAAGAGATAGATGACATTAATATATATATATATATATAAAAGGGAGCAAACTTCTTCATCAGAAGAACGGTATTGGGCAGGGAAGGATTTCGGCCCGTACACGCATTCACCAGTGTGTTAATGATGTCCTCATTGTTTAATATTGCTGCTACGAGATTTAGAGTCAGCAGACTGACTTATTGTCACTCACTTTTTGCTGCAACATCGACACGTTACACAAGATGGCCGCAGGCACTGCCGTGAATCTGATGTCAGTCAAGGTTCATTCCATATATTCAAAGTTTCATTCCATATATTCAAAGTTTCATTCAATATATTCAAAGGTTCACTCCATATATTTAAGGTTCATTCCATATTCAAGATATATTCAATATATTCAAAGTTTCATTCCATATATTCAAGTTTCATTCAATATATTCAAAGGTTTAATTTCCTGAACGGCATGCCATAGTGTATTTATTAGTGTATTTGACTTATAATATTAAGTTTATTATTGTACTTGTGCTATTGTACTTTTAAGTAGACTCCACTATACTTTTCTAGTGATTACTTAAACCATTTAAGTATATGTAACTTAAAAATGTTAAATTCTGACTATTGTACATTTAAGTTGACTATACTTAAACAAATAAATTTTCTCTACTGTCAATAACTTAAATCATTTGAGGCAATCACTTGACACAAATGGTTTAAGTACAATCAACTTATCTGGGTTTACAGTGTAGGACTCACTTCATCTGATAATACTGGCAGGTGTTCTTATAATTTTGGCCACCACTGTGTATATACACATATCCATCCACTCACTCTGTCTCTTCATCTTTCTGCCTTCGATTGCAGTATTTTCTTAGATTTCATATTTCCTGTGGAAAAGTTGGCAAAACATCATTCCCAGTATGTTACAACCCCTGGCAAAAATTATGGAATCACCAGTCTTGGAGGATGTTCATTCAGTTGTTTAATTTTGTAGAAAAAAAACAGATCACAGACATGACACACAACTAAAGTCATTTCAAATGGCAACTTTCTGGCTTTAAGAAACACTAAAAGAAATCAAGAAACTGTGGTAGTCAGTTACTTTTTTAGACCAAGCAGATGGAAAAAAATATGGAATCACTCAATTCCAAGGAAAAAAATTATGGAATCACCCTGTAAATTTTCTTTCCCAAAAACTAACACCTGCATCAGATTAGATCTGCTCGTTAGTCTGCAGTTAAAAAGACTGGTGATTCCTGGTGATTCCATAATTTTTGCCAGGGGTTGTATTCCTCAAACCTGTTATCAGTACGATTGCTTTTCATCCTCAAAGACTTAGCTGCGTGAGAGTTGGTCTTTGGTGAAGTTTCAGTGTTGAAGGCAGCTGCTGAAATTTTTCTGACATGTTTGATTCTAGCCTTTTCCTTATGAATGTAACAGTGAATGAAATCCACATTAAAAAAAGCAGAGTTTAATCTTTGTGGCATCTCAATTGATACAACATGAGTATCAGGATGAAGATCAAAGAATGATTAATGTTAAATTAACTCCTTTTGTGTTTTGTTTGGTTCATTTGAATTAGACCCCTGCAGACACAAAATGTGATTCTTAAATAAGAAATGCAGCAAAATCTAAATAGAGTAAATAGCTAAAACCAGAGAACATCTGAATACTCAAATAATGACTGAAGCAATTATCTTAATTGTGGCTGAATAATGATATTGATTATTATTATTAATATTGTTAATGATATTGTTGACTAATTGATTAATTGACTAATCATTTATAATAAAGTAGATGTTCAAAAAAAACATTGTAAATTTGTAGGAAACTGACATAAATAGCCAGTGGTGAATGTGAAGCTTCCCTGCCCAGATGGAATCAAATCTAATACGATTCTAATGCCTCAGCGGTCTTTCTTACAGTGGAGCTGCAGGAGTCTCTGACTGAAACTGCTCTGCTGTTTAAGCAGGAGGTCATGTAGTGGATGGGAGTTGTTGTCCAGACACTAGCTGGAGAATATAGTGGAGCACTTAGCAGCTAAAAGGGACTGTATATTGAGTGGATATTAGGTCACTGCAGATATATCAAGTGCATGTGTAACATGCCAAAGATATGTTCTGAAACAGTGTTACATAGCAACTGTTAACAACACGCTAACAATACGATAAAAGATAAAAGTTGTTCAGGTTAAGGATTATAACTTTAATGCAGAATTATGAAGCAACGCTACAAATTGGTAAAGAGTGTGAAGTGTAGGATAAATGAAAAAAAATTTCCATTAAACAAACTGTGATCACCATCATCAACACTGCCCACAATTACCAATTACAGATTTCATTATTATTTTTCTTTGCCTCTGTTGTGTTCATGCATCACTTGCCAGGAAGACAAATTCTCACACTTAGAGCTGGAGTCACATTCAGAGATTTAGCAGGAAACTGACCTTTAAAACTCCCACACTTTAAAAGCAAATTCACCCATCTGCATTTGCATAAAGACATTTTGGCTGAATGCCTGTAAGTGTGGACAACTTAAAGTAGCTTATGCGACAGCTGAACTAAATGTATTCTTAGTGCTGTGATCAAGTGAGCAGCATACAAAAACTGCACCAGCTGTCAGTGACTGTATCCAAAAGCAACAGGCAACAGCAATCTTTTTGCCTGCATCTCCCGAGGCATGCAAAAGCTCAGTGCTCCAACCAGGTTTTTTCTCTCTACCTAAAACACACTTGAGCAATCACATAGCTAATGTGTGTTCAGAACTGGTGACTGCTGACAGAAACGACTTGTCTCTCACACAATGTTCACATGCCTACATCATGAATGAAAGTGAATGCCTTCCTGTGCATTCTGCTGTGTAAAGGGGGGGGGGTGAATGACAAGTCTCCCCAGTTAGCAGGTATATGAAATGGAAAGAGATTGTGCCTCTCTCAGGAGAATACATTGAGAATTCAGGCTGTGTCATGTGTTTCTGTCTGCAGCAGCATAAATGGACGTCCATTTCTAGAGTTTTCTGTAAACAATAAAATGACTTGAGGAGATGAATACCAAAATTAGATATCTATCATGAGGATCATGCAACACACAGTGTTTGTATTTACACACAGTAAAATCGCATGCTTTTTAAAGGCCAGATAAGGTCCATTGTTCTGACTTTAGACAGAAATGTATAAAAAGCTTAGTTTCATGTATTCCTGTATTTCCTACAAAATGTCATTAGGGCCATCTAGGGCTGCTGCTAACACTATTTTTTTTCTTTTTTTAAAATTAATCATCAATTCATCTGTAAATACTTTGATTAATTAAAACTGGGCTAGAGGAGGCTAACAAGACTAATTCAATATGTTGGGTAATACATTTATTCACTTATTCCTGGTATCAGTGAAAACCACTCATGTCTGTACAATAAATATGATGTTGGAGTCATGAGTGGTTAGTTTAGCATAAAGACTGGAAACGAGGAAACAATTATCCACCTAGCAGCACCTGTAAAGCTCACTAATAAACATGATATATCTGTTTGTTTAATCTACAGAAACATATTTTGGTATGAGCTGTTGAAGATATGACAATATAATTATTGAGCTTTATCTACCTGCTGCTTCTACCTGGTTCTAGTTTTGTGCTAAGCTAGCTGTTTGTAGCCTTCTAATTATTTGACAGACTTTACAGCAGGGGCCGGCAATTAGCGGCCCGTGGGCCAAAACTGGCCCGCCATCAATTATATCTGGCCCGCTAGATGACGTTGATTTATTTTAAAATATATATATATTTTTAAATATATCTTTTAAACCTCATGTTTTCTGTCAAAAATACAACAATTCCACAGATTTCACAGCATTTATTGAAAAGTAGCTGATAAGTAACGTGACAAAACAGCAGCCAGAACATCCTTGCAGCCTCTTTACTTGACGCACAGGTTGGGACGCTAATTGGCACGTGCGTGCGCTGTAACCTGTGGACAATAAAAGTGTCCTGTGTCCCTCTTGCAACGGACAACGTGAACAAATATGTTTCATTAAATAAAAAAAAACAAAACCAAACAAGGTCAGCCCAAATATCAAATAGCCTAATTAAAAAATGTGAATGCACATCAGCAGCATGGGGAAACAGATCTGCGCTGCTGTATACATTAGTTACGGCAGGTTGCTAGGGCAGGTTGCCTGTTTCATGACAGACGCCAGGAGATGCAGCAGTGGGCGTAATAACAGCACATAGAAGCAAATTAATGTTTTAAATTAAATTAAATGCATTTTTAAAGTTAAATAACGTATTTATTTTTAATATAATAGAAAAAATAGAAAACCTTTTTTTTTTTCCAGTAGGAAAGCATGGTCATGGCCCGCGATGGAATTGTCAGAAAAAAAAATTGGCCCGGGTCCAAACTTATTTGCCGACCCCTGCTTTACAGAGTGGCTATCAATCTTCACAAAAGTGTCAAACTATTCCTTTAAATGTACAAAAGAGATGTTGGGCGGCGTTTAGTTCAGTTGGTAGAGCAGCCGCCCATGTGCGAAGGAAGGCTCAGTCCTTGCTGCGGAAGCCCAGGGTTCGAATCCAACCTGTGGTTCTTTCCCGCATGTCATTCCCCGTCTCTCTCCCCGCATTCCTGTCACTCTTCAGCTGTCTCTATCAAAATAAAGCTTGAAAAGGCCAAAAAAATAATCTTAAAAAAAAAAATGTACTAAAGAGATGTAACATTTTAAAGAGAGAGACAGTCTCCATTTCATGTCACAGATATCAAACATTAAATAATCACTGTACACTTTTTCCTACATGTACTGTACACAAAGGGTTTTTCCAATGAAACTACAGCTAATCACAGCTAGACTAGCTATTAAACTGTAGTCTCGTTTCAAACTGAACTGGTTGTCTAATTAGGCTAAGACTATAGGTTTGAATAATGTTCCATAAGACAAGAGCTAACTAACTGGTGGTGATTTTATGTGACATGTTGTCATTCATCTTGGAGTTCAAGGTACTGATCAGCAGCTCATGGTAGAAATACAGATTAAGAGAACCACAAAATAAAATCTTCATCCCGTGATGTGACACACAATTCTTTTTAATTTTTAATTTTAGAAACTTTATTATTCACGTTGAACGTGAAATTACTTCTCTGCATTTAACCCATCCAGGCTGGCACCTGTTGGAACACACACATAACACACACATTGTTCACATAATTGCAGGGGACTTTAACAAGGCCAACTTGAAGACTGTACTCCTGAGGTTCTGCTAGCATGTCAAGTGTTCTACAAGGGGGAGAACACTCTTGATCATGTTTATACCAACATCAAGCACCCGTACGAGCCATACCCCTCCCCCACCTTGGCCAGTCAGACCATCTTTTCCTTCTGCTTTCCCCAGCCTACACCCCCCTCAACGCAGTGCCAGGCCCACCACAAAGACTGTTACAACCTGGCCTGACAATGCACTCTTCAAATTACAGGACTGCTTCATACAGACAGACTGGGACTTGTTTGAACACCAAGAACTGGATACATTCACAGGAACGGTACTGGACTATATCCAGTTCTGCATCGGGAATGTGACTGTGGACAAAAACATCCGGGCTTTCCCAAACCAGAAACCCTGGACCAGCCAGGTCCGCACACTCCTCAGGGCCCGTAATGCTGCCTTCAGGTCAGGTGATAGAGCTCTGTACAGAGCTGCTCGAGCTGACCTGAAAAGGGGAATAAAAAGAGCCAAGGCTCTGCTGCTTCCCCACCTGGAGAAGCAGCAGAGCTACGTGCGGATGCTCTTTGTGGATTACAGTTCAGCCTTTAACACAATAATCCCGGACAGACTCATCACAAAACTGATGACACTCGGCCTCCCTCCTCTCACATGTGCCTGGATAAAAGACTTTCTCACCAACCAACCCCAGACTGTGAGACACGCTGAGCATCGGCTCCCCGCAGGGCTGTGTGCTGAGCCCCCTCCTGTACTGCCTCTACACCCACGACTGCAGTTCGACCCACAACAACAACCTCATCGTCAAGTTTGCTGATGACACCACAGTGGTCGGACTCATCTCAAAGGATGATGAGGCAGCCTACAGAGAGGAGGTCCTGAAGTTGGCAGCCTGGTGTTCAGAGAATAACCTCGCTCTGAACACCAAGAAAACCAAAGAGATCCTCATTGACTTCAGGAAGCACAGCACCGGCTGTCCTCGGCGTCCTCATCTCCGCCAACATCTCCTGGACAGAGAACATCACACCAGTCATTAAGAAGGCTCAGCAGCGGCTACACTTCCTGAGAGTCCTCAGGAAGTACAACCTAAACTCCAACCTGCTGCTGACCTTCTACCGCTCATCCATAGAGAGCCTGCTGACATACTGTATCACAGTATGGTACGTCAGCTGCACTGTTTCAGACAGGGAGAGGCTCCAGAGAGTTGCAAAGGCAGCTCAGAAGATCACTGGCTGCCCTCTCCCCTCCCTAATGGACATTTACACCTCCCACTGCTTTAGCAGAGCCAAAACCATCACCAAAGACAGCTCCCACCTTGGCTTTGACCTGTTTGACCTGTTGCCCTCAGGGAAGCGCTACAGGTGCATCAGGACTAAAACAAACAAAAAAACAGCTTCTTCCCGAAAGCAATAACCACCCTGAACTCTCACATGCACTGACTTCATACATGGACACATGGACTCTCCTCAGTCACTACTAAACACTGTCAAAAACCTTACCTACTGTGCAATACTTTAAAATGTGAAATACTCTATTTTCAATGTTGCACTGTTATTAGAGCTGGCTTTTAATCTCATTGTACATGCATATAGTGACAATAAAAGGCCAACCTTGGTGTTATTGGACGACCCCCTCTACCACTGAGCCACGGTCGCCCATGGATGCATAATAAAGCTTTCATATGTGCAAGGAACACCAGTGAGCTAGTCTATTGTCTAATTCCATTAATTTTCATTGTGTGCAATCAGTGCAGCTCTGTCCCAACCCCATAGAAATACCAATCAATTCTCCATGTTACACTGCCACCATGGTAACTGGATTAATGAGCGCAGTTACTATGGGATGTCGAGATGATAAATGACAGTCAGTCTGGCACCAAATCTGTATCCTAATCTCAGCTGAAAAACAAAGGACATGGCTGGAAGACAACTGAGATGAATGAACATGTGAATGAATGGAAGTGTGTGTGTGTGTGTGTGTGTGTGTGTGTGTGTGTGTGTGTGTGTGTGTGTGTATGTGTGCTTGCATGGGTGTGTGGTGTATTTGCGAGGTTTATTCAGCATAAGAGTCTATGAGGACAACGTTGAGTTAATAGCATCAGAAGAATATTTGGAGAAACAAACAGATGCACATAGAAGCAGGAAAACTCTCTCACCTTGTCAGGTGCTTGGCTCTGGAGGCTGCCAACATCCAGTGGAGTGATGAGGGGCACATTCTGAAAGCCATCCTCCACACTCACAGGTTTGGCCCCTTTGTCTTGAAGATTACTCCCTAGTTTCACCATCTTTCACCGCCCTTATATATTCCTTTATTTCCCTGTTGAGAAAGGATGTTTTTACCTCTCAGTGTTTTAAGGTCAATGAAGCCTGGCAGACTCACACTATTTGATAGAGAGGACTGTAGTGTGACAGGATTAGGTATTGATGAGGTTTTAACTTGATTACAGCATTAAAATATATCATAAATAACAAGAAACGTTGGAAAATGACAATTAAATTTGGAGCATGCGATTCATTTCTGAATGATAGAAAAGACATTTTATTTTCAATGTAAACCTATCTCGGACTATATTAACAGGAGACTAAAGAAGAAAAAACATGAGCATAAGGCACGATCTCCACCTTTCTCCATCACAAAAGAAAAAGCAGTAACTCACAGCTGATCGTCCTTGTCTGTCCGTTCCCTCTGTGCTGCGGCAGTGTTTGTGTCTGGAGGGTGGCGGAAGAAAACGCGGATGAAGAGCAGGTGAAACTGGAGGCTGCGCTGCGGTGTCGCTGCTGTTGATGCTGCGGGAAAACAACGTTGCACCGCTGGAGACGAAGTGAATGTCTGGGGGCAGGTTTTCTACCAGCAGGCAGCCCAACCCCCCTAATCCAAACAGCCCCTGCCTTATAGCGCTGCTCCACACAGACTGGAGCTGCCACTAGGGGGATATGGGTGTGTGTGTGTGTTCCTTTCGGGAGTCTCGTTTGTTTGGCCAAAGTGAAAGTAGAATTAATGATGCCTTTCATTGCTGCTCGTAAATTCTATACCCGAGCGGGTGGGAAGCATATCTAACGCATTTATAACTGAATAAAACTTAAAATGATTTAGATACATTTAAATATTGTGACACAGTACACGCCCTGTTAGTTCATATTTTCGGGTTTGAAAATGTAATTAGAGTAGTTTGATGTTGTGTGTGATGATTGATGTGAAATGATTAGGTTCATGATTATCTGTGCATGTCACATCGCAACAGAAGGGAAGGAATCCTGTGATAATATATCAGATGTACAATATTTTTCACAGTGCTTGAAGGAAGCATTAATCGTGCCATTCAAATTGGCTTATTTTGGTCCTACAGCTCCATCTGGTGGTTCAACGACTGTTATAGTCAGTCATATACAGTCATATGAAACCACTGTACACCAATTAGCCATAACATTATGACCACCTGTATAATATTGTGTTGGACCCTCTTTTGCCACCAAAACAGCCCTGACCTGTTGAAGCACGGACTCCACACGGACTTGACCTGTGAAGGTGTGCTGTGTTAATCTGGCATGTATAAATCCTGTAAGAGGTGAGGTGGGGCCTCCATGGATCGGACTTGTTTGTCCAGCACATCCCACAGATGATCAATTGGAATGAGATCTGAGGAGTTTAGAGGCCAAGTCAACACATAAATATATATCAATCCAAGAGTAATATTAAAATATCAATCAACATACACACTGAAATTTAGTCATCTCTACTTCATCCTCTCTCTCTGTCCCATGACAGTATTTTGGAAAATTTAGTTCTTCAGGATGTGACTCTTCACACCTCACTTTCTCTTTCGTTGTCATGTAATCTAGCTGAAGGATATGATCATAACACGCATGATAACTTCTTTATTGCTATAAATGGATTTGTTCAAAGTCTTTCCTGCTTGTCTTGTTTTGGTGGATCTGTTTACCAGCAGTGCTTCTTGTGCTTTGCATGCAGCGACAATCAAGCTTTTCAAGCTTCAAGTTTTCATTCCCCACAAGAGGTATCATGTTCATACAGGACTTGAGGGTTATGAAGTCTGCTGCCAACTGCTGCCATCTCATGGCCCTTCATCATGAACCAGCTAATTGTTTGACAGAGACAGGTAGCCACAGAGAAGACCATCCTGATCTTCCCTGAGTTTATGAGGTATGGTAATCTCTAAAGATTATTGGTCAGAACCCATGCAGATTGATTTCTGGAAGACTGAAAACTAACAGCATGCTGGTCTTCCATCTTATCTTCAGATCTGAAAGTCACTGATCAACCACAACTTTGTCCTGACAGCCCACTATACAGTGGTGGTTAATGTGTGAGTGCTCTCAAAGCGTGAGTCTGCACTGATTGTTTTGTGCTATGTGGAAAGTTCCTTTATTTCCTGACACAATCTGAAAACTGCTTGTTTGCTTATAAAATTATACTTATTATCATTTAAGTGGATGTTGGCAAGAAGCTCTATCTTCTTGTAATTGTGTCATGGTTGCGTTCATATTAGTGGACATGAAGAAGATCTGTATTCTGTTAATCCAGCATCTATATCTGTGATAATTAATTACCCTTTTATTTTTGTCTTTCTTTTAAGGGAACCATTGGGGACTCTCACCTGGAACAGTAAGGTTCCACTGCATTTTATTACTCTTATTACTGTCACTTATTTCTTGCTGAGAGATAAAGACTGGAAACAATTATCCACCTAGCAGCACCTCTAAGGCTCACTAAGATACATGTTATATCTGTTTAATGTTTATCCTACAAAAACATCATATTTTGGTTTTACAAGTGGTTATGACCTGTTGAAGATATAACAATATAGTGAGCTTTATGGGCACAAGACAAGTAGAGACTCTCACCTGGAACAGTAAGCTTCTACTGCACTTTATTACTGTCTAAAAGCTGTGTCATATAGCCTCCATTTTATATCATGGTAACATCATGCTTTAAAAAATAAAGCTCTGCTGCTAAATACAATATACCCATAGCACCATATTGACTTGAAATGATCACACTGTCTTGAACTTCACAGCAAACAGTGCAAGATGCAACCAGGTGGTGGTGTGACGGAGTAGTCAGTTTGCTCAGTTTTTCCTGGAATTTGAGGAAAACAACACATGACCCAGTCATCTCAGCCTCTTGCTTTGATTAGTAGACAGTATGTCATGTTGTCATGGACCCACAAAGAGTGATGTGTGCAAATGTGTGATTGTGTATTATGCATGAGCCTTAAACTAAAAATGTATTTAATGAGCGGCTGTGTAGATACTTGCTAGTCTTCAGGGGACTAGGAAGTGCTTTACTCGATTTAGTGAACTACACACACTCGTTTTACACAACAGATACGAACTGAAAAGTATGCTGACAATATCAAACAAGATGTTAGAGGTCTGAATGGTAACCTGCTTTTCTTGTGAATGTTTGGAATGACTGCTCATACACATGACAGTACATGATAATCAGTACATAATTATCAGTTTAAATGTCCCAAGACTTTACAGAAATAATCACACCAAGCATATATTTTCATCACAGTTAAGATTTATTTCATTCAACATTTCACATTACAAATATTTAAAAATTATGCATACTGTTATAAATAGTTGGCTGCAAACAATTAAATAACATTAGATTTTTCTTTTTCGTTTCACTAGCACTTCTACAGACCAACTCCTAGAAATATGGACATATCCGTATTACATAACTTAATTAGAAAGGAAAATACAAAAATAGGAACTTATAAAGTGAAATGACAATAAAAATTAAGGTGATATCTTAAGTAAAAAATGCTATTAATAAATACAACAACCTTCCCATACACAGTTAAAAACTATTGAAATCTTGCCATTAAGTAACATCATTAACAGACAAATATTTAAATATTTATTTTCCTTCAGAAAATGTGAACCATATATTGTGGAGCACAATATAGCAATTAGTAAAAACTAGACACTTTAACATATTAAAAGCTTCACCTCAAAAATATAACAAAAATCTGATCAAAATTATAAAAATCAATTATACATTCCAATTAAAAATATACCAATAAACAGCTAAATACATTGTTGACCTAATAATTACAATGCAATCAATCACAGTAGCTTAAAATAAACAAAATAAGCAAATGAGCACAAAACCTTTAATGTTTTAAAAATAACTTCAATTATTTATATTAGTACAAATAGTTTGATTTCTTTTCTTTTTTACAAACACCAGCATGAAAAGGATTACAATAACAGTAGAAAATGACTGTGAAAAACATATTAACATCTTCTTTAATTAAATGTCTGCAATTAAAAATGGCATTAAAGAATTACATTGCAAAGAGTCTTTATCTGGAAAAAGGTTCAAAAGAAGTATTGCACATAACAACTTGAAGTTAACTTGCAACATTTACCACATTCAAGTCTTTAAGCTCCCCTTCATCCAGATAGGTCTATATAAGATCGCCTCAACAGACAGCGGGGATGAGTTCTCAAGTCTTTAAACAGTGTTCTATAAGGATGCTCAAAGTCCTGCACTGCCAAATTGATTTAAACTTACTTTATGTCTTGTTTCTCGTCTTATCTCTGTCATGTGCATCCTGCAGAGGTCTGCAAATGGGGAAGCGAGGACATCAACACGTGGGGGGTGGGGTGAAAGTGGGTTTGGGGGTATCCTTAACAACTTAATAGTTGAGAAACATTTGGTGCACACCACAACAATTAATTTTAATAGCTAATTCATGTACTTGTCATTTTCTCTTTTTTTGTCATGCATGCTAAAGATTACAATAGGTGCTAGTTGGCAAGTTCAAGAATATATATATACTTTTTTCAAATATTAAAATATCTAAACACCAAACATCCATTCTTGTGATACGAGATTCAGCGTTAAGCATGAACCGAATTTTGCATTCTCCTTATAATAAGTTATGCTCCATCTATGGAGAGGAAACCAAGACAGAAGTTACCATTTTCCAACTAGTATAGCCATGTTTAGACATTAACATCAATTTCAAATTACAACTTGTTTTTTTTTTTTTTTTCTTTTTTTTTTTTATTCTCGCCATGCTGTAATTGACCAGACTGACTGGAAACATCTAGTGTACGAAAAGCTAAGACCAAGAGAGCAATACACTTTGGTCTCTCCTCTGCAAATCTGAAGTCGCATCAACACAAGTGCGCACTTAGTTGTAAAGTTTTCTCAGCACTGAAATGTATAAAAAGCATAATTGAAAATAATATATATTGAAATCACTCAACTTTTTTTCTTAAAATGAACATTTCCATATATGCAGATCTCTCAGTAACAAAAGTACAAAAGCTACCTTTCACAATGTGAAAAATTGAGGTATTGCAAAAAGGAGTTTCCCCATTTGTGAAAAATGTGCCTAAAATGACTGTTGGAAAAAGAAAAAATATTTAGAAAAGTAGTGCATAATAAATGTTTATATGTGCATGACAAAATAATTTAGCTAGAAAACACTGTACCAAAAATCAGCAGGCCATGTATAAAATAATCTTTTTTTTTCATCTCATTTAACAGCAAATTCTTCACAAAGTGTTTTAACTTCTAAAATGCTCACCCACTGCACCCACAAAACTAATGTCCAGGGTGCATAACTGGTGCAACAACACCACGATATGAGGATACGTTTCTCACTAGTGTGTATAATCAAGTTTCTGTACTAACTCCCTGACATATTTAAATGCTCGGCTAATAGGTTGCCACTGAGTGACTTAAAAACGTCAAACAAATGTGAGGATTAGTTTTACTTTCGCTGTGTGAACGTGCACTTCATGTTGAATTTTGTTTTAAAACACGCGGACCTATTTGAGATAAAAACCAGTGTGCACCTCCATTTTGAGTTATAGAGAGCATGAAGCTGTGTGTGTGTGTGTGTGTGTGTGTGTGTGTGTGTGTGTGTAAGCCCTGTTGTTCAGTTGTTTTTCCACTGGTGTTCTAATGGGTTTTGACTGCACTGTCAAATATACAGTATAATATATCAATATATCATGTTCAAGGCCAATCTTTGGTTTGCTCGGCTTGACAGTTAAGCCAAACTGGGTAGAAGTGACAGATTTGAAAAAAAAAAAATGAAACACATCCTTGAAGAAATGAGAAATAAGGATAAAACCTAAAAAAGAAATGAGCTACAGTATGACCCACTACTGCACAGCCATCTTTGGTTCCCAAAAGCCACTGAGTAGAACCGACTGTTATCGAGAGCAAACTGCATGTGGATAACAAGTGTATAGTAGTAGAGCACACTGCAGAGACTATCTTCATTTATGCTTCAGAAACACTGGATGCTGAGTTAGATTAGTTCGGCAGAAGAAAGAATAGAGGGTTCGCCAAGAGGGAGATGCCTCCATGACTCAAATGTGTGGCTGACGATTTGGAAATCAGATAATTGTTTCTTTCATTAAATGTAGCTGACTCTCAGATGAAAAGTAGAACTTTTTTTTTCATTAAAGACTTGGTAGAATTGCACAAATGCATTTAAAAAAAAGAAAAAAAAAAGACGCTAACAAAGAGGCTTTCCCCATTTTGTGGTAGCCCTGTAAAAACTGCAGGAAAAAAAAAGGAGGCCACTTGACCAGCTTTCTCTCGAGGAGTTAACTTAACCTCAATCCTGAAAGATATGAATCGAAGCCCTGCCTGTGCACAGACACAAGAAGCAGGATTTGATCCATGAATGAGGCCCTACCCTCTGTTAGCTGCTAGCTTAGCAGCAGAGGCTGCAGGCAGACATTAGGAGGGGGAGTGGGGCTGGACTTATCTCTTTAATAGTAAGCCTGTCTGTCTGTCCTGTAGCCTCCCTATTTTCCCCTAATACGCTGTGTACTGTCTGATGCTCCGTCCCTAGCACAAACCTGGGTTTGATTACAAAAATAAAGAGGTGATGAAGCAAGTGAATACAAAAGTGTGCCAGTCACATCACATTCTGCCTGTTGCATCACTTCCCTTTGATATAGTTCTAAGGAAAGGAGAACACCAGCGGGTGAGAATGTTTTCCTTCTTCACTTTCTTTCTTTCTTTTTTTTTAACTGTATTCGGCACATTAGCAGCTGAGTTTGAGGTATTAGTTTTTGCATGTCAAAATGGAGATCAAAATCTAAATATGTGTTGCTAAAATTTTTGTTGTGGCTTTCAAGTAACATCAAAATATTTGTAGGATCTTGGAAATCATAAAGAGGTTCAGACATTTTGATCTGGGAGGGGAAAAGAATCTTTCTGCAGTGGGCCCTCTCTGTTCTTCAAAGTTAATTAAGATTCAGCTTTGGTTAACTACTAAGTGTCTCACATATTGGATCTGCACTCTATTCTGCACTGAATTGGAAATAAGTGCACTCTTCTTTAGCAACACCTTTTTCAATTCACATTTTCTCTGGAGACTCTTGTATCAATAAACGGAATCACACTTCTCAGAAAAAAATAGCCAATGATAAACTGTTTGCTCTGGAGACTCAATATAAAACAAAAAAGCAACAACTCTGCTACAAAGGTCAATCCAATGTGAAAATGAAGTGTTTGTTTTGGGGCGTCTCGTATCAAAATTAAAATACATCAAATATCAAAATTAAAATCAAATACATCGATTAGAAAAATATGCCAATTGAATATCAGAGTACCATATCACACCTCAAACTTTCCAATATATGTATTTTTTGAGAACTCATAAAAATATTTCAAAAATCAAACACATAAATAAAATTATCTTACACATCTTTTTCCTTACTGGGCATATTTGGATATAATTCCAGTTTTTCTTTTCCGTCTTCAAAATATAGATATATATTAACTTAAAAAAATGAGAAAAAGTTTCAGTGAAATTAGAGCAAAAAGGAACCAGCAACAGAAAAGTGCATTTATTTGTACAATAATTTGCGACTCCTGCACTACCTGCCCTCCTGCTCCCCTGTTGCCTCTACCTATCTTTCGTCTGCTCAGTTCCAGCGGAAGGAGATGTGACGGGGTCGATCGCCTCCCTCCTTCACCAGGGGTTTGTGAAACTCTCGTCCGGCACGTGAGTGGATTGCCGCCCAGCAGTACTCGCAGTAGTACTGCAGACAGGTGACGTTGGCACAGAAGAATGGTGCAAACTTCCCGCCACAGCGAGTTCCCTGGCACTCATCGCACAGCTGGTCATCCAGCACATATGGCTTCACTTCCACCTGCAATCAGAGGTGAGAATAAATGGAATTCAGAACGGCCATTACAATTTCTGTTTCTGTATACTGCTGTTTCTTTATGCATTTAAGTCAGTCCAAGAGGTTTTTGGAAAACTGAAAGAAATGAGGCTACATGAAGGTAATAAGATCTTGTTACATCAAAATGTAACAAGTATATGACTGCTTTCTTTAAAGTTGAGAACCATTAGATTTTCAATTGAACCTTTTTTGATAATATATGATCTGAAGATTTAACATTTATGGTCTCTGCTATAGCCAGTCTAATTATCTTACCTCTCAATAATTACCTCTCTAAATAGTTTTCAGTGTAGTGGCGGAGGCGTCCATTCACGCCCAGAATTCAAATTGCCTACCTGTGCTTAAGGGCTTCACAGGAAATGATGTCTGTATTCCATTTTACTAATTTACCTTTTAATCTTACTGTTCACTCTCCCAACGCAGTATCAGAGCTTCTGCTAATAGCTGACATTTCGAAAGATTTTGATATACAGGGTTTTACAGATTTTATTGTGAAGCAGTCACAGGATATTGAAAATCTTTAAATATTGTAGAAAGTACAATGGAACAAGAAGGACAAGCCGCTGGAAGCTGGTCGATGAAGAATTGCATTGTTGAAATTTGTGGATTTCATTTCCATTCACTTGCTTTTCCAACTGCTCAGTGATGAGGGATTGTGCTATTAGCCAGTAAATGTCACTAGGGCACTCAGTCTACAAAATGTGCAAACCAATTATGCATATGAGAAAGCAGCGTACTGTTCTTCAAGCACTTTATATTATGATGTTGCCTCTTCACTAAATATTTCTGTTGGATTTTCTGCCCTTGTTCACTCACCTGTATTGTGCAAATTGGAATAATATTCTAGTCAATTATCATTACTATAACAGTGTGCCTATACAAGCTACTCTGTATGTAGAAATAAAGGTTCATAAATTAGAAATAAGATACATTTAATTCTTTATATTAGATTTTATTTAACAGTAGCCTCCCTGCTGTTCAACTTTCTAATGTGCAAACAAATACAATATGTAAACTGCTTCATTTTTTACTCCTAAAAGAAATAGAGAATCTCAGCACAACTCAGAAATCATGCAAAGACAAGGAGAATTTAAGAGAAACAGAACAGGAAGTGAGATGTGGGGGAGACAAATGGAGCTTGAGAGGGGAGGCTGAAAAACACTGAGTTCTCTTTTCTTTCCACTCACCCGTTTATCAATTTCTCCATGCTGCAACTGTACAAAGCGAGCACTGATAGCAGCAATGTAGCTCTGCTGATTAGAGAAGGCGACCCGCCCTGCTCCCTTGGGGTACTTCAGCTCGGGGTCTGTGTCGATGCCAGCGTAGCAAACCCCACCATACAGGCGGTCCATGATCATAGCCAGCTCCACTGCAAAGGAGAAAGAAATTAAAACACATAGAAAGAGCAAAACAAAATATTCATGCTCAAAATCCATTAACTCATGTCCATGTAGCCAGTGAACACAAACAGGTGATGAGGGTTATTGATCTGAGAGCTTAAAGCATCAACACAGATGGATTCAAGCTCAGCAGAGTTTGATGGGGCAAATATGAATGATATATACAATATGTGATTTTCTTACCACCAGTTAACCCTCTGGGGACGGATTGGGTGGATCCGCCTAAAAGTCTAAAGTTTTACATATCTGTGAATAACGGTTTATGATAGAGAGATGCCGTTTTTTGGACTGTTTTCCTGAGATTCCGCTGAAGACGGAGATGTGTGGTTTGTGTGTCTGACACATCCTTGTTGTTCTAGACCACTGCGTAAAAGACCAATCGAAAAATAGATGTTTGACAGACTCCATACGCAGTCGACGAATGGAAAGACGTTACTAGGCAGAATATTTTCTTTTTCAACCAATCAGTGGAAGGTACCTATTACATATTCTAGCCAATCAAAGCACTCTGTGGTCTTGGGAGGGAGGGACAATAGAGAGAGAGAGCAGTCAGCATAGACAGTGTAGAACAGAGTGCAGGGGGCAGGGAGCACACAGAGCAGATTGACAGAGGGCCCAAAGTGACTGCAAAGTGGCAGAATAACTTCATAAATACCATTTCTATTGAATGACAGGTGGCCACCAACTTTCTGAAGAGTCTTTGCTTTGCTAAGTGGCATGCCCTGAGGAAAATGAGGCAAAAACGCATGGGACCTTTTTTTATTGAAAGGGCATTATTTTATTGCATATGTATGTCAGACAAAGGGATTGAAAAATAATATTTTCATTCAAAAACTCTTCTTTAGTACTGTTTGAGGTGTGATTTTGGGTAAAAAAATTACAAAAAAAAATTTCACTCATACACATGAATGTGTATGATAGCCTAGGTTCTCCTGAATCTATAGATACCAAACGCATGGTGTTCCATATACATTAAGTATTGTTTAGAAGCCCAAATGTTAAAGAAGTAAAAACAAGCTGAAAATGGCTTAGTCCCCAGAGAATTAACAAATATGCAAATATACAATGCAGCTTTATACCACTAGCTAGCATAGCTACCAGCAGAGCAGAAATAATAACCTCCTGATAAAGATCTCCTGATAGGACCTGTGTAGGTCAAAGCCTATTTGACCGGCACAGTGCTTCTTTTAGGTCTACCCTCTGTCAAGTCTTATTTTTAACACATGATGATCACAGTGGGCTGTGTCTTAACATTAGCAGAAGTGTGCACAGTATATACATCAAATTTATTTTATTGAATTTATTTTTATTTATATATCATCAAATCATAACAAAGGTTATCTCATGACACTTTCCATAGAGAGCAGGTCTAGACTGTACTCTCTATAATATTATTATATATTAATATTATATTATCATAATATTACAGAGAGCCAACAATTCCCACCAGAAACAAGCACTTGGCGACAGTGGCGAGGAAAAACAGGCAGAAACCTCGGGCAGAACCAAGCTCATTGGTGGACGGTCATCTGCCGTGAACCGGAAATGTGTTGTCACTGTAAATATCAAAAACTCATTTGTATAATATTTCTTCTATAAAAAGACAAACATAAAAATGTGGGATACCTGCACGGAGTGGACGAGGGACACCTCCCACAAAGATGGTTTTCCTTGGGTCCAGAGGCTGAGATCCATCCATCACAAAATCACTGTCATTCAGATTCCACGGGCGGATCTGGACCTGTCACACACAAAACCAACATGTCTCAACTCTAGAAATAAATTGCACTGATCACAGTTTATAACTAGCTGCTTGTAAAGTTGAGTAAAAGTAACAGCCACAAGTTTCACAGCAAGAGATATGAGGATGTGTTTGTGTGCATGTTCCAACTGACTGGCTTGTCTTTGATTGTGGGGCTGGACACACAGAGGTACAGCTTGCCGTCCTCCTCGATGCAGGCGTCGATCAAAGCCTGCACTGAGCTCTCATCCTGGAACAACAGGAAGGCGTAGCCTATACAAAGTACAGTAGGGTTATTCATGCAGCTGGGGATCAAATCAAATCAAATCAAATTTTATTTGTATAGCCCAAAGTCACAAAATACATTTGCCTTGGCTTTACAATCTGTACATGGAGTGACACCCTCTGTCCTCAGACCCTCGGTTCGAGTGAGGAAAATCTTGCCCACAAAAAACCCTTTTAACAGGGAAAAAAGGTGGAAGAAACCTCAGGAAGAGCCACAGAGGAGGGATCCCTCTCCCAGGACGGACAGACGTGCAATAGATGTCACGGGTACAGAACAAGTCAACACAAACATATTGTCATCCACTGATGGTGAGAGAGAAAGAGGGAGAGAGAGGGGGAGGGAGAGGGGGAGAGAGAAGGAGGGAGAGGGAGAGGGAGAGGGAGGGGGTGAGTCCCCCGGCAGTCTAGTCCTATGGCAGCATTACTAAGGGATGACCTGAGCCAGCCCTAATAATAAGCTTTATCAAAAAGGAAAGTCTTAAGTCTACTCTTAAAAGTGTTGACCGTGTCTGCCTCCCGAACCTGGAATGGTAGTTTGTTCCACAGAAGAGGAGCTTGATAGCTGAAAGCTCTGGCTCCCAATCTACTTTTGGAGACTATAGGAACCACAAGGAACCCAGCATCCTGAGAGCGCAGTGTTCTAGAGGGGTAGTAAGGTAGTAAGGCTCTTTTAGATATGATGGTGCCTGACCATGAAGAGCTTTGTAAGTAAGGAGAAGAATTTTAAAATCTATTCTAGATTTGATAGGTAGCCAATGCAAGGAAGCCAAAATGGGAGAGATGTGATCTCTGATCTTGGTTCCTGTCAGAACACGTGCAGCAGCATTCTGAATTAACTGCAAAGTCCTAAGAGACTTATTGGTGCAAACTGATAGCAAAGAGTTACAATAGTCCAGCCTAGAAGTAACAAATGCATGGACTAGTTTTTCTGCATCCACTTGAGATACAATGCGTCTGATTTTGGCGATGTTATGTAAGTGGAAGAATGCAGTCCTCGAAATTTGTTTTATGTGGACATTAAAGGACAAATCCTGATCAAAAACAACTCCAAGATTCTTTACAGTGGAG
This sequence comes from Miichthys miiuy, assembly GCA_036365135.1. Lineage (NCBI taxonomy): Eukaryota > Metazoa > Chordata > Actinopteri > Sciaenidae > Miichthys > Miichthys miiuy. The sequence continues at coordinate 1,675,893 of CM071616.1, forward strand.
CTAGAGGCCAGGGTGATCCCGTCTAGAGTAACTAAGTCTCTAGAAAGAGAATTTCTGAGGTGTTTCGGTCCAATTGCAAGAACTTCAGTTTTGTCTAAATTTAACATCAGAAAATTGTAGGTCATCCAACTTTTTATATCCTTAAGGCATGCTTGGAGTTTAGTTAATTGATTTGTTTCATCAGGCTTGATTGATAAATATAATTGGGTGTCGTCAGCATAACAATGAAAATTGATAGAGTGATTCCTAATAATGTTCCCTAAAGGAAGCATATATAAACTAAATAGAAGTGGTCCTAGTACAGAACCTTGTGGGACTCCATGACAAACTTTGGTATGCATGGAGAATTCATCATTGATGTGAACAAACTGAGATCGATCTAAGAAATACGACTTAAACCAGCTTAGGGCGGTTCCTTTGATGCCAATTTGATGTTCCAGTCTCTGTAAGAGAATTTGATGGTCAATGGTGTCAAATGCGGCACTAAGATCTAACAGTACAAGTACAGAGATGAGTCCTTTGTCTGATGCCATTAGGAGGTCATTTGTAACTTTGACTAATGCGGTCTCTGTGCTATGATGCACTCTAAATCCTGACTGAAAATCCTCAAATAGACTATTGTTATGGAGAAAGTCACACAGCTGATTAGCTACAGCTTTCTCAAGTATCTTGGGGATGCAAAGTGTTGACAGAAAGTCATGTTGGAATTTTGTGCATTGCTAGGACTGTTCACAACATTGTGCATTCACAGCAGGACATAGGTTTTACAGAGAGAAGCAGGACTAGGCAAGTCAAGACATGGTTACTAAAAGCTTTGAGATAAAACAACACCGCACAGATACACAGATACAATGCTGCACCAGAAAATTGGTTATCAAGAAACATATCTTCATTTCTATCACGTAGACAGACAGAGACACAGAAGTATTAACAGACATCTATTATCATAATTACAAGACAACACAGCACAAAATGAAGAAGCTGAGATTTTAACAAACCTTTTGGGGGAAAATAGGATTTGCTCTCGGCTTTGTGAGGCCAGTCCACAAATAGGTGTCCAAAACGCCTGAAACTGGCTGTTATCTCATCTGAAATAAAGCAGACAGAACACATACTCATGGTCATCCTGCAGGCTTGTGTTGCAGGTGAAATTTTCTAATGAGGTCTTGCAGTATACCTCAAGTCCCCCATCTTCTATGTTTCAATCCTAACCATAAATGAAATGGCCCAGAAATTAAATCCTTTCAAGCTTAATGTGACTATTTTACCTTCATCTATGTCCGGGGGCAATCCTCCCACAAAAACCTTGCGCGAGTAGCGTTCAACACGCTCTCCATTCTGGTGTGGAAAGCAGTGTGGAGAACCGAGGCCTGCGAGACCCTGATCACCACGCTCATCGTCAGGGAAACCATCCTCCATCGGGAAGAGAGAGGAGTGGCCTGAGAGAGAGAAGAGAAGGAGGAGTAGGAAAGCACATTTATTTCCTGAAGAGAGTTCTAGGAGTAAAGGTTGTCATGGTTACAACACCGGAGTAGTGATACCAACTGTACATTTATCTTATAAGACTGTTCATTCACTTTTCACTGCAGGAAGTAATCCACCTGTCTTCTAGTTTTATCTTGACTGGACATCAATAAGTAATGCATATTACTGGTGAGAATGGAATATTGCAGGTATTCCTAAATGCCTTCACATCTGCAAATATGTTCAAAACCTCAGACTACGATTATGAAAAGGCTGCTGTCTAACAGGAACACCACAGTAAAACCAAATATCAAGAAAGGCATAATCAAAACAGTAAAGTGGTTGTACGTAATTTCAGTCATGTAGCATGGGAATATTACAAAACATCGGATTGAATGAAAAACAACACACAAACACACACACAGCCAGCAACTGTAATGTAATGGAGGACTGAACATGTAAATAGTTTCACAGTGGACTATGCATGGTGTGTGTGTGTATACAGGTTAAGCCCTCCTAGCCTATTCCTGCTCCTATACAACGTGCCCTGAGCTGCTTTATACAGATTTATGCAAGGGAGTTAGCCTGATCTTATGTGTGAGTGTGTCCAGCCATGTGCCTTGCCATGTGTCTGCGCTTCTGTTCTTCTGTTTGTGTAAATCACATACTAGACCTTGTGTGCCTCTCTGCCTCTTGAACTTTCTGCTAAATGTGACACTAACAGCTACTGCCTGACTTAAGAATCTTGATGTGTGTGAAAATGAGTGGAGTCAAGCATAACGAGAGGAACACACACCAAAGGATGAAAGATGCATAAGATCATGTCACAAGCTTATAAGCAAGGCTCGACACTTAGACAATCATGCAGACAAATGCGTCACTGTACGGATACAAAGTGCAGTTATTCAGAACTAACGCCCCATCACCAATAAAATCATAACAGCACTGCTCAACATCTGTCAGTATATTGAGATCTATAGGGCTGAACTTGAGCTGGAAAAGTGACATAACATATCCATGATCATATTTTACCTCGTCTCCTGCTATAATTCCTGGCTGCATGTGGAATGAGGACAAATCAAAGAAGATGGTGATTATAAAAGATGCATAATACACCAATAAAAGGGCCAGGTGGTCCATGACAATGACGGGATGTTCCATTGTCTTCCTGCCTGTCTGCCTGCCCTCTTTTATTAAGCAACTGTGAATCGAAATCAGCCTGCAGAGCAGTCACCATACTAGTTTATAAACAGTAAACTGTAAACTTTAAGCATCATTTCCTAATTGTTTTTTTTATATTTAAAAAATATATATCCAGTTCATTAAACTGGATTGACAAGTACAACTGTGTATTATCATGCATAACAGAGGAGAGAGACGTACTGCCTTCAAATTATGACCTAGAATCACATAAAAGAGAAAAAAGATATTGTCCAAGGACTAAACCTTGAGGCATGCCATAGATAATCAGGGACAGTGATAAGATAGTAGCTTTGGTCAATGAACCAAGATTTGAGTCTACATAGCATCACTTTTTAAACACAACCACATCTATGACAGCGAGCTGTTATCATTGCAGCCTCCATAGTTTCCAACAAGATAGCAGTCCTGCGGCCAAGGAGGGCAGCGGTGTCACCAAGAAGAGAGAGGGAGGGAAGCTGGTGCACCGCTGACTTTTTGAGGCAGTGTGTGTGCTTGTGTAACTATGGCAATGGCAGAAGGCACACTGAAACAGAAGTGTTAACCCACACCATAGCATGTTTTAAAACCAGCTAGCATTCAATCAAAGAGCGATTTCAAATGAAATTTCAGATTTTAAATAAAATGAATTAATACAATTTTGTTTACTTTTGTTGTTGTTGTTCAATTATTGCTGCAGAAATCTAATATAACTTAGATTTTATATAACACCTTTCTAGTCTTCCGACCACTCAAAGCACTTTTAAACTACATATCTCATTCACCCATTCACACACATTCACACACTGATGGCATTAGCTGCCATGCAAGGTGCCAACTGCTCACCAGTTTTAGGAGCTAACCATTCATACACATTCACACACCGATGGCACAGCCTTCAGGACCAATTTGGGGTTCAAGGACACTTGCAGACTGGAGGAGCCCGGGATCCGCCGATTATCTGATTGGTGGACGACCCGCTCTACCTCAAAATCTAATTTCTTTTTCTGCATATGCCCTTTGTCAGACCCATCTAACTGGTCCATCAGCCTACAAATTAGTTATAGATCACGTTACACACGCTCATTCTAAAATAATTTTGTTTTGCACAGAGTCGCAGTGAAACAATCTTGGGGAGAGAGGATGAAGAAGTGGCCAGAACATATGGACATTAACTCTCAGGGTGGGAGGTCAAAGAAAGCTAGAAAAAGAGAAACACATACACAGGAAAGCAGACTGAAAGAGAGCAGAGTGCTATAAAAGTAACAGAGAGAGACAGACAGACAGACAGACAGACAGAGACAGAGACAGAGACAGAGACAGAGACAATTCTTGCTATCCGCTGGCACCAACTGTCTCAGGGCCTAATGACAGCTCCTGACCATGTGATCTCACCATGTGACCCAATGAGCTTGTGAAGAAACTACTGGCCCTTGCCTGTTTTACATCCTGGCCCATAGACCAGAAGGCAAAAGCAACAACACAATTATACAATAATAAAAAGGAACAAGACAATCCAAGGGCAAAGGAGAGGAGGTAGCTGAATATTAAACTGCTGTTGTGAAAACTGCAGCATGTCAGAGGGATTTACTGGATTTTTATTTAAGTATTTATATACAGTATATAAAAGGCATTCCTTTAGTCTGTGCAACAAGACTATATAAAGAAACTACAGCAGCTAGAAATTAAAAGTATATATATTCTTAGTATTTTCCACAAACACGCATGACATAACTGAATCCACAGACATAGAACCATGAACACAAAAAAGGACGTCATTGACAGGACAAGTTTTATAGCCGGTTCCATCCCTAAGACCATTTGATTATATGACTGACTGTATTTATTCCATGGTGTCACAAACCACTACATTCTCTTTAATTCCACACTTTTATGAGGGCGAGCGTGGAAATGGTCATTTTTATTTCATGTTGACATTTAGAAAGCAGAAGGGCTCTGAGGAGAGACACTAAACTTTTTGGTTGGATTCAATTGCAGGCAAGCAAGGGCACACAAGCTTCAAAGACAGCAGTCACAAACAAACACACCGTGCAGCTATCTCCGCCTGCAGTACTTTGTGTCACTTAAACAGAGTTTTAACTGGGAGTGTCAAAAGCAACTAAAATTGGGTGAATCATACTTAAGATACTTCCACTTAGCTGGGGAAAAAGTGACATGATTTTGAATCAAGAACAACACTGTTTAAAAAATTATATCCTCTAAAATAAAAATATATATATTTGCACACAAACTCATTTTGACTTATGATTTTAATCTTTAATTTGAAATGTTAATAGGCTACAGAATACATACCATTGAGGGGCAGAGGGCTGTCCCCTCCTGGATGGGGAAACCCCAGACGACCTGCACAGGGAGACACAAAGCAGAAATATTCAACATGCAACTAAATGTGATACACTGGGGGGGCTGAAGGGCTTTCCTGAAATCCAGAAGGTTTCACTCCTGTGTCAGTGTGTCCACAGATGGAGTATGTTTGATAGATCAGGTCAGTGTTTTATGTTCTGATTTGTCACTGTATATTTCAGTAAGGATAACAAAGATGAAAACACTACAGGAGGTCCTATTTTGACGATGTCCGAAAAATCTGCCTCCCCCATGGCCTTTTTGAATAAATGCAGTAATCATTATTAAATCTTCATTTTGATGTTTGAGAATCATTTTGAGATCTGAAACATGTCTTGTGGCAATATGAGAAAAGATAGCAGCACTATCAGTTAAGCAGCTTAGCAAGTGACCTGATACACACACAGACAAACACAGACACAGACACAGACAGACACAGACAGACACAGACAGACACAGACAGACACAGACAGACAGACACAGACAGACACAGACAGACACAGACAGACACAGACAGACCGACACAGACCGACACAGACCGACACAGACACAGACAGATTTTGACAGATTCTGCAGTGCAGTCTAGAGTAATTGGGCTTGTCTGTGGAATATTTTACAGACAGAGTGAACATACAGTTTGATGTAGATAATGTCCAGCCTGTGCTAAAATGTATGTAAATCTACAGTACAGTAGCTGCCAAAGCCACGGGTGGTCTGCGAGTCCTAGTTTGGTATTATGCATCACATCTACTGAGCACTGTGAGGCTCAATAGGCGAGGTAGGGGGAGGGGCCAACAGATTTCTGTGTGACAGAGGCATAAGAATGCACCAATCACACGGCGGTCCATGCTCATACAACAATGGTTGTACTATTTCAGCTCTTTCATGTCATTATCCCTCTGCAGCAAGCTGGCCTTGCATAACTTTGAAGCTTGTTTGGCATTATAACGCGCATGTGTGTGTGTGTGTGTGGCTGAACAGAGGCATCCTTTCTGTCAGTCAGGACAATGCTGGAAGCAATTCAAAGACACTTCTACCATACACATTTTGCCTTGCCTGTTTCCCAGCTTCATCACTCTCACTTTGTTTAATATGTTCTACTGAAATGAGAAAATTGTGTTCTGATTATGTGTGTCTGCGTATGCATTTGTGTGCTTGCATGTATGTGTGTGTGTGACAGAGAGCAAGAGACAGTTGGCCTGGAGAAGAGTCAGTGCTCAAAGAAAATGTTCTGTAATTATGTTTTTCTTTTTACTTTGCTGTGAGGGAAAAGGAGAGAACTCGCGTAAATTGCTGTGCTGTACAAGCCTGGACTATATTTATGAAAACAAGGAATAAATAGAATAATATTTTGTTGCAGGCCAATGGCTACAAGACAAAATGAGATAAGGAATAAGGGATGATGCATGGTGTGATGGATCATGTAAAAAGAAGTAAAGAATATGGTATTGCTTAAAAACAAATGTGAAGAAAGATAGAGAAAAATAGGACCAAATAAGAGGAGTAAGAAGAAAGACAAACATGTTGCTGCATCACATATGAACACAGTCAGACAGTCGATTTATCCCTAACAAAAGATAAACAGAGCTGTGCCACAAATGAGACTTACAATAGGAAGTTGGGCTCAACATTACTTCTAATGAAGTAGAAGCGAGCGGTTTTCAGTTCAGACCAAACTTGGATGAACAGTGGTAAGAATCTGTGACAGCAAGGCTGGAGCTAAGACACCAAATGTGGCTAATGAGGTAACCTTTCAGTCTTCTCTCTTAATATTGAGTGAAGATTTACTTTGGTTTGACAGCAGAACATTAGATCACAGCTGGATGTGGCTAAGCACAGTGGGTGTGAAGCGAAAATAAATAGGTGATAGTGAAGTGTATGGAGTTCAGAGTTTTCACTCATCTTGTTATGGTATGTGTGTGGGTCTTGCCTGTGTAGAACACAGAAACATATAAATATAGGAGTATTGCATGCACTCTGTATCTACTATGCTTGTTTAAACACAGCATACATTTTTTTTCCTTCCTTTCCTTTGTCATTAGACACACTATACATGCAAACTAGAAAAGGAAAACAACCTTATTACACTGCCATTTTAGTTAACTCATATAAGTTAACTCAATTTCTGCTACTCAGCCCATTAAACTAGGATGACCTTAAAATATAGGAAAGGATAAAGAATTATGCCATGTGTTGTGATAACACCCTAAGACATGTGACAACTTAAAGCCTTGTCTAGAACCAATCAAGCTTCGTGTTTCCTTTCAAACTGCGATCAGTACCAGAACTACTCCTGCAAGCTACTTCCCATCAACTACTAGCTAATATTAGCCACAGTCAATTTGAACTAACTAAGCACTATGTATTACTGACAGTTACACCCTCTAAAACAATAAACAACACTGGGGTGGCGTTTAGCTCAGTTGGTAGAGTAGCCGCCCCATGTACAAAGGCTCAGTCCTTGCTGCGGAAGACCAGGGTTCAAATCCGACCTGTGGCCCTTTCCCGCATGTCATTCCACGTCTCTCTCTCCCTGCATTCCTGTCACTCTTCAGCTGTCTCTATCAGAAATAAAAGTTTGAAAAGGCCAAAAAATAAAAAAATAATAAAAACAATAAACAACACTGACTACCTGCTGTAATCAGTAACACATTTCTGGGTTACCATTGACCAGTGTTTCCTAACACCATTCAGCCAATAACGGACATCGGCTTGTCACTATTAATCAATAACCAAAGTCAGTAAGGTCCAATTTCCATTAGATGATAAGTCTTTTGCAGTGTAATATATAATACAAATATATGGACTATACACTCACTAACACTAGTTAGATGTACCTATTTCTATGTTGTCTACCCTATTTATATCAATGAGACACACCTGTCAACATAAATGAATAACATAAATACAGTAAAAAAGTTACAACAAAAATGGAACATAACCTTCATGAAGGTTGGATTTATTTATTTAACCCTCTAGACCACACAGCGCCTGTTCTATATTTCACTATAGCGCATGGAGTGTCCATTTTAAAATCATTCCCAAAACCAAACATGGAGAATAAAGTCCTGAGCTTTGTATTGTACAAAGTTGTTATTAATTGCCAGAACTACATACATCATTACATTAATATCTAGGATTTATTTTCAAGGCTTTCGGGGGAAACAACAACAGTTCAATAGTTCTACCGGGGAATAGAGGATTATTTCGGTGAACCTAATCAAGTGGCAGTTGAGAGTACACATTTTTGCTAACAAGCAAAATGCTTCCTTTCCTTCCTAATGGCAATATATGGAAAATATACTTATTCTGATTTGACGTGTGATTAAGAGATACAACCACAACTACAGGTAACAGCAATGTGCATTTATGTGGACAGAAACAACCATACATCGACTCTGCAGCTAGAAACTAACGATGGCCAACAACCTTGGTTCAGATCAGTGGGAGTCCTTCCATCTCTCTCACAAATCCCCTCTTAAAGACAAAGCCTATGCTCCCATCAGACCTCTATTCTCTCTGCATGTCCTTCGCAAAATGCATGAGAAAGAGGTCATACTCATTGCACCATGCTCAACAACAAAGATAGATAGTGTTTTCTGTGCCTGTTGTTTTGTTTATTGTTCATCCAAAGCAGGAAAAAGCTAAAAGCAGACGTGATGTCTAGTTTTCTGACCTGTGGAGGAAGGCTAGGAATTGTGGTGTTTAAATGTGAATAAGTGTGAGTGTGTGAGCAGTTATCAGCTCTAGCTTCTCAGAGATGAAGTAAGCATTTATAATGAAGTATATTAAAGTAGAGAAGAGCAGAATATGTGGCCATAACACTCTGCAACTGATGACAACTAATTTTAAGTGAATTTAAGTGTGTACTCTGCCTTTAATGTAGCGTAAAATGAAAACAGCTGTATTGTTATTATTATTATTGCTGTCTGTTTAGAGTTTCACATTTTTGATTGACAGCTGACATCATCACCTTTCAGAGTGTCCTGTTCAGCCCTCATGATGTCGATCAGGGAGCTCTCCAGTGTGTTCATGTTAAAGCTGTCAAATGACCTGGTGCGTTCCTAAAGAGAGGAGAGAAAGGGGAGAAATACCGTTTACTTTTCTTCACCTGCTTCCAAGACAGTCTTTACAGATCACCACATGAGCAGGTCCCATTAGATTTATCTACAATCTATTAATGTGACTCTGCCTCAATTAACCCCAACACACACAAGAGCAGGGATGTACACACGAAAATAAAGAGTTTTGTGGTTCTGACTGAACATTCAGGAAGGCAAGCTATTGATTAAAAAAAAAAGGGAACAGCCGGACACTTTATCAGTTTTTATGAGTTTTCAATTACTTCTTGCTTGAGCTCATTTCAGAGAAAAATACACATCACTTCATTTGTGTCAATAAATATGACTTCTTTCTCTTTCTTGCTTTGATAAATGGATTGTTCGGATTTATATGCATGCTGGTCTCTTAACTTTATATACACTTAAGAGACTTTTGGTTAAATTAGCGAGAATGACAAAACAAAGTAAATAGGGATTTCCACTAAGCGTCACTAGAATCTCAAGAGATTCACCATATTCTACAAACTTCAAGTAAAAACTTGAGATAAAAAGAAGTTGGATCAATCTTTTTTTTTTCTGGCCACCAAACAGGATCTCAAAGAAAAAACATCTTGATGGTACAAGCACAAGCATTTTTAGAAGACACTCATCTGTTGATTAAACCCAATTCCTGTTCTTCACTTTCTCTTATTTCAAACTACAGTTCCACTCTTTACCCAGTTATTGTGTTTTTAACTGCTGTGTTTGCGAAGGTTTACTCACTGACTGACTAAGCTGTAAACTTCCTTCAATGGGGCAGCACAAAGAAAGTCAACAGTAAAACAGCATGGTGCCAAGCCAATTTGAGAGACAGCTTTGTCACCTACACCAAAGGGCATCCTTGGCATACCAACCATACTGGAAATATCTGTATGCACACACAAACACATGTAAACACACGGCCATAAAATGTGTACAGACTAAATATGTGCAAACATCAAAAACATGGGCCCATGCACAGACACAGACACACCAAGTATCGTGCTGATAAGGCTTCAGTCTTGACTCCACCTCAGCCAACAAAATATGCAGCCACTGACAACAACTTGTTAACAAACTGATCAACTCTCAACCCCTCTATCTAAAATAACCAGCACACAGACAATGCTGCTGAAGACCACAACATGCTCCCACTAAAGTCTTCATGTGCCCTCAGCATCACGCGATTAACTGTCTCATTCCTTCCTCTGTCTTCCCCATTTTCCCAGTCAGTCTTTCTCCAATGCACGCCACCTCAAAAGCAGAAATACATTAAAAAACATTTCTATTCCTCATTTATGTGTCAGAGATCTCACGCTGCACAGAGCCGATGACTCTTCAGTCTAAAAGTTGCTGTCCAATAAGCACCACAGCACGACTAAATTGGTCTTTGTCCACTCACGACTGAATTTCATTTCTGCATCATATCTACTGATCAACCACCAACCATGTAAAGATATATTATATATAAATACTGTGAGATACTATCAAAATAATGGTCACCGCTGGTCATGAGTATTTTATGTAAGCAGTGATGTTTACGTAATAATATGGAGAAGGAGAATACTGGACTGTATGCATAGATTCTTGAAAAATGTCAATGTCAGAAAACATCTCTTGGAAATATTTCCTAAAGAGTTGACTAAGCCTGACAAGATGCTGACAGACCAATGAGTTTTATTCTTCTTTTTATTTATCACTGGTTCCCAAAGGCTTTCAGCTCGAGACCAAAACAAACAAAAATACGTCATGAATTGCTATAACATTTACATTTATGAACTACTGATAAAGAAATACACTAGTCACCAGACACACTAAACAAACTATTCAAATGCTAGACAAACAGACTTACAAAACTGTCTGCCTCCCTCCAAAGTCTCTTTTTTGGTAGAGGAAAAACATCTTTTGACTGGCTGAGAACAGAGAATGCTTTGTTTGGAGACATCTGTCCAATTTGTTAATTTTTAAGCTCTCGTTACTCCCCACATAAAAACATGTCGAGGCCTCTCCTCTGCATTTTGAACCCAACATTTATAGACTCTTTCTTGTATTTTCGTTTCGACATCATGTACACAACTGAGAGTGAGGCAATCAAAGAAGTCACACTCTGCGTTACCAGAGAGAGTGAACACACTTTCAGGTCAAGGTTTGCAAGAATCAAAGAGAAGACAGGCTGCTCACACATAAACCAGTGTGGCATAAAATAGAAGTTATTGGATGTAACTCCAGTTCTACGAGTATGCGCAGAGCCCTTTCACATTCCTTGTTAATAGAAGAAGATTGTTCTCTTTTCTACTGTTTCCATTTGGGTCCTTAGTTTGTGAAACACTGCCGCAGACAATGACATGATCACATGAATAAGTTGTTCAAAGTTAAAAATCAAAAAGGAAAGACCGAGTCTGTCAGTTATCGGTGCATTCATCCAGTCAGGTGTAGCAACAGCTGATATTGAGGTCTGACTGAAAAAGACTACTTTGTGTATTACACAGCCTACTTCAAATCACATCTGTCTCAAGCAAAAAGAAAGTGACAAACGTGGGCTGATGTTGCCAGGTCAGAAAAGACACATTAACATTAAACAATAAGAGTAAAGCACGATATTGCCGGAAAGTCTGTCAATAGATTAATCTGTGACAGATTAAAAGAAAATCTACAAATCAGACAGAAAATAATACAGAACTGAATGTTCAGCGTTTTGCTGGAAAACAAGCTTTGCTTTCAGCTTGACTGATAATGGACAGGACTTACACAACAAGAATTACCCAACAAGTCTGTCAACCTATTTGTATAGTCATCTTTTTTTTTCTTCTCTTCAAAGAAATGCATCTGTGCCTAACCTCTCGAGTATTTATCCAGTAACCAGTTCAAACTGCCAGCCAATGTGTGTGGAGAACAGCTTGAAAGCAAAAGCACCTTGGAAAGAAAAGCTCATACTACGTTACACTGTGAACTCCACAGGGGTCAAATGAAAAACAGCCCTGCGTCAGTAAACCATATGATCAAGGGTCAGTGAGGCAGGCAACTCACTTTTTTTTTGTTCATAAATACTGTCTGGTGTCTGCAGTGGCTCCCAAAATTCAATAGCTACTTTCTCTATGTGATCAGCCAAAGAGCGTTAAATGTCTGCCACACTGGCTGCTGAAACAGGCAAACTTCCCAGCTGTATCCAAAATCTTACCAGCATTCTGGCTGCTATCGATTTCCCACACTGACTGAAAGAACGTGCTAGAACAGAGATGACATGGTAAGAAGAACAGACCCAGTGCACACTCTTTCCCTCAAAACAAATATCAACACAGGGATATATGCCAGATTATGTTGACTATTTTCTCACATCCGCCTCAGTATCTTATATGGACGATGGCTATTGCTTTAGGTCAAATAAACCAAACACTCACAGGTGAAACAAGTGAAGGACTGGTTACTGTGTGAAGGACACACATCTGATTTATACATCTTTACATAGGCAAGAACACAAACACAGATAGTTAGTTATAAAAAGGTGCAGTATTTCTAGGATTTTTACAATATATGAGAAGTGTACCATGATAACCGACATAGTAAGCAGAAAGCTCGTCCTGCTTTTGTCTGCAAAAAATGAAATGCTTTCACTGGTTGTCATTTTTCTTTATTGTACCATCTTCTTGGTACAGTTATATTTTGGCTGCTGTAGTATCACAGGGTAATCTGGTTATATTGTTTCAGGAGAACGGGAATTCATTTTGTGGTTGAGATGGCCAGGCTGGTGCTCTGCAGTTGCTAAGCATTAGGCAGAAGCGGCGCGCACAGTTAATCATCAGATTAATGCATCCTTCTCTCTCAACTGGCCAGCAGACCAGTAAAGTACTCATCCCTGACAGATTGCAGGTTGTGCACAGATATACACACAGTCGGAGTCACTCGTCAAGTCCAGAGACACGCACAGATTAAAAAAGAAGCACACAGTTTACAGTGCAGTACGTGACATTAGTATCTATGATAGCTTGCTCATGCTAACCTAAGGCCATAGGTAACATAGAAAACATGACATGACATACTCTATTACACTACTATTTGAAATGTTGCCCAGTGTCCCTGGATAAACAAAAACATCTATTAAGCATGCTGCAGTCTAGACACACCTCCTTTCTACTATGACTGTCAAGTGAGATTGAAGATTGATTTGCATCAAGCAGCATGGCCTCTTCCCAAACCTTGTCGCTATTTTTGAATGTTTGACCCTGGATCAACAAATGCGTCCTGAACTGATTTTCATATACCAGAAATATGCTTGTCGTGAATGCGTCACAATATCTGAAGTCATCAGCAGGTGCTCAGTGGAACAGAGAATACATCAAACAAGTGATGATGGAGTCATCCTGCATTGCTGTGGTGGGAGGTATGGAACTCCACATCTGGCCTTTTGGACTCAATTAGCATGACCTGTAGGTTTATTTAGTGCCATTTTCTAATCAAATATCCTGGCCAATCCAAAGTACATACAGTCAGACAGACAGACTAAATGTATGTACTTTGGATTGACCAGTGTCTTCTTACAAAGGGCAAGACCTTCAACAGACTTTCTCAAATGAAAATCTAACAAAGTGCTTTGATCCTTTGGGGTGAATTGAGGATATACTGAAAAATGATTTGAGACTAACCGTTTCACCTGAAATCAGCATATGGTAGACAATATGCCAATTTAACCAATGCTACTAAATACTTATGAACAAGCCAGGGCGAGGGAAGGGGATAAAGAACTGGTTCCAAATTGTCTGATCCATTGGAATGGTATTCCTCTGAGCTGATCAATTCCTTTGATTGATGACGGCAGTTTTTTTTTTTCCTTTCTACAACAAAGCATTGCAAAAGAAATACGTCAAACTTGCATCATGGAGGAAGTGATCTGATCCAGAGACATTTACTGGTAAGAGGAGAGCGCAGAGTTTATTTTTGAAACTTTTTGATTCATCTTCACTTACTTGTAGCAGACTGTGGGTGCCCAGAGATACTACTTCATATTTATAGAGAGACCAGACAAAAAGATGACTGCTTGGAGAAAACAAAGCGAGGAAGTTTGACACTCTGTTAAGTGTTGAAAATAAGTTCCCATAGTGATTATGAAGCCAGGGTTACACACAGTGTGCTCATTTCACATAGCCCACATTCACAAAATGAAACATTTAACGCTGCACCAGATTAACTGTAAAGTGAAAAAAAGTGCTGAACTAATAAAATGTTCCAGATTACTCAACTCTAAATAGATTTCTCAAACACCACATAAGATGTGATGAAGACATTTTGATGACATGTAGGCAAGTAAAGAATGATTAAGTACAGCATGCTGTGGGTGATTAATTCAGACATTATTCTTCCATGTTACCTGCCTGTTAATGAAAAATGGAAGCTGAGGGAGGGCGAAAGAGTAGAGAAAGTAAATGTCTAAAGATATATTGGTGCAATATGAGTTTTATTTACAGGTTGGAAAGTATTTTGGCATTCACCTCACACTCATTGGTAAAAAGATTGCCATTTTTGTGATTCTAATCACATCTGTTGAGACAACAGGCAAAGAGAGGAAGCCCAGAGAAAAGAAGGAAAATGGCAGATGAAAGAAAGGGAATGATGAAGAGTGGAAATACGAGTAGTGAGGCAAGGCAAAGTAAAAAGAGAAGAAAGGAGGGCAGGAAAGGGAAGCAGGTTGAGCTTTTGATGCTTGTGATTATGTTTCTTCCTGGTCAAAGTATTTCAAAGACCTATGACATTAAATACCCCCTACTGTCAAAAACAACCTATTACCCAGTGTTGGTTGAATGGCTGCATGGTGTGTGTGCATGTATGTGTACATCTAAGAACAGGAGTGACAGAGGCAGGCAGCAGTATTTTCACTGCTTGTGGGATTATTATTGAACTGACTCCTTTATTGTATGCAATGAGTTATATGACACTTCCACACAGACTTTGCTTTGTCTTCTTCCTTTGTTAAGACACATGTGCAGGAGACATAGGCCAGGGACTAATTAGGGCTCATGCACACATGGGTATGTGCACATACCCACACACAAGCTCTCTTTCTTCCTGTTTCAGAGCGTCTGTCAAGGGTGTGAGAAGGGCACAATGAGGCTGTATGAGCAGCAGAGTTATGTGCTTGCCAGCACAGCTCAGGCCACTCATTAGTCTAAAAAACATTTCTCTCATTTAACACAGGTCACAAGGAGCAGTGGCTGAAACCTCAGGCTTCAACGGCTTAATGGATCAGAGTGTTACGTATGCATGCAGGAGAATGTACATGCATACATCATGAATATGGAAAGGAAGAAAGAACTTTCTCCTTCAAGGTGAAGCTGTCTGCCTCATCGAGATTCCTATCCTTATCATGGAAGACTTGTGTCAAACACAGGCATTGTATATCACTGCATGATTACTGATGTGTGCCCTGAAAAAGTGGTTTAATAACATACCACTGCACTGCAACAACACTGTGAAAAGCTGTAGTATATCTAAGCTACACAAGGGAGGGAGGAGCCGTAACCAACAGTTACCCAAGTAGCTTACTGAGACAATATCCTGTCCTGGCTTATTCGCCTTCAGGCCCTGCAGGTCACCGGCCAAATTTACCAATCCAAATCAGCCCAGTGCACCTAACAGGGCAGCAGGCCTCTTACCTTGAATTTAACAGGTGAGGAATTGGGAACAAGGAAAGAGAATATTTGCTTTGGTTTCCTCTCCGGATTTGCTCTCACAGTGCAAAGACATGCAGGTTAGCCTAATCAGCAACTGTGCATTGCCTGTACAGTATCCCAAAATCCCAAAAACTGAAGCTTCTCTAATACAGTAGTGTCTCTGCCTGCTGAAGCCATAGCCACAGTGCCGGGACATATTCTTCCTCTGTGTGCTTTTTCATGTAGCTTCATTCTCAAATTGCACTTACACATTTACTACATCACATTATCTACACTCACAAATAAACATCATGGTCCAAGGCAATCACAAACTCCATCGAGGGAGCACTGCCTTAGCAGCTAGCCATTGTAGCATACCTGACCAGCAGTGTATTCCAGTTTAATGTGCGTAACTATCAACTGAAGAGTAGAGTGCTACTTTATTGAAGTCGAGTACTTGTCTCTGGAGTTGTGTGTTACAATCACATCTAATCCAAAAGGATCCAAAGATAACGCTGTGACGAATAACTGATTCCACAGGCAGAACAATAGGCAGTAAGAGAAGCTAACCCTTCATCTGTTGTGTCAGTGCTAAAATGGAAATGATGTGTACATGTGAAACAGTTGGAGAAAGCATATAGTGAAACATTGCATCAACAGTTCCACATGGGGTCTGTTTAGTTCAGAGTTACAGGAGTTACAGTATTTCAATTACCAAACATGGGGGTGCCTTGTTTAAGTCAACAAGTGTCATCAGACATCCAAACAGTGCAAGATCTCGACAAGCAGCATTGAGTGTGACTGGTTAGACTTTTTTTTGTGAAAAAAGGGGAAAAAGCTATTATTCTATTGGTTTTGGTTTGAGGGATTCTTCAGCAAGGGCAGTAAAACTGGAGTGAATATAAAGACCTAATGGCCGACAGATCTTAAAGACTAAACGACACTGAGGAGGCCTCTGACAAATACATTTGACACTTGAGTGTCTGTGTAAGAATTTAACAGAGGTTTCTGTAGTGACACCTTCAACACTGCAACATGAAGCTTACAGCAAAATGACACGTTTTGCAATTCAATTCCAGAAGGCAGAACAATACTGTCATCTTAAGGTTCAGAAAAACATATGGTTCATGAGCAGGAAACACCTTATGTGGTGTATGTTTTCTAGAAGTTTCATTATATGACATAAGGCAATATTTAAAAAGCAAAATGAATTGAGATGTCATTGGAAGATGTGAACATGGAACAGGGAACTGCTTATATTGTGTGCTAATATTTCACCTCATAACTCATCACCAGCTCAGTAGTTTAAGGGTATACCTTTATTTCTTCACAAATGTCCTCAGGTTTTTTTTTTTTTAAATACGATCAGTTCCTTCTACTTTAACAGGTTGTAGTGTCACACACACTGCAGCACTCTATGCCCATCCTTCCCTTTCAATATGAACAGAGCATGAGGACAATGCTAACTGGCTGATCTGATTTAGCTGATCAGAAGCGCTCTCTGCTGCTCAGAATGGACACAGAAACACAATTCAAATGAAAGCGAATCCACTAACCAAGCTAACAAAGCAAACAGATTGTACTTTATTCATCCCACAATGGAGAAATTCACTAAACATGTTGAGACATGTCGAAACAACATTCTTACTGTTTGGCCTGTGGTGACTCACTAATTGCACATGGAGATTAGAAAGGTCACAGCAAGCATCACATTTTAAATTTTAAATTAGGGTAACTTGCATGTTTGGAGGATTTCGAGTAAAACGTGGATGGGCATGAAATAAAGTAACCCCTCACTGGAGGTCTCTGAGGACAATTAGTAATGCTGGTAGGCTATTGACTACCGCTGAAACAACAAAAGAAAGCAATTATTTAGACAATTTGATACTACCTTTTTCATCCAAGATGGAACTGTGATATGATGGCAACCAAGTACTTATGAGCAGAATTAATTTGACCAAGCAGCAGGAACATTGTCCAAAGGTAAGAAGGTAAAGAATAAGTAGAGCACTTCAAGAAGCCCTTTTAATCAGTCATCAGGCCTGGGTGGGCCTATGGCAACCTTCCTCTCTTCACCCCTGCCTCCTTCTGACGACCAACACAATCAATGAGGAGCTAGATCAATGAAATGAATTTATCTCCATGCTCCCGTTACCTCTTCCCATCAATCCAACTGGCTGTTTTATACATGTGATAATACAGTTATTTGTGTCATCTTCATTGTGTGTGGACCCAGCTGTGAAAATTACACTATGAATAGACTGGCATTTTGAATAGGAGTTGTTAGGCTATGGCAGCCATGACCTGGGTGATTAATAAAGCGGTCCTGAAAAATCATTAGGCATTAGACTCTGGCCATCAATCTATAGTATTACCTCCATTTTTTCCCCTCCTTTTTTAAAATTCCATAGAATAAAATAAACCCCATGGCGATGTCTTCTTCTATCTAGATTTTTATTTTCTCCCTCTCCCATTTCCATACCCTTCTCCCATCTTTCTCCTCTGTCCATAATGCCTCCCCCAGTCCCCACACCACACCCTTCCCTCCCTCCCTCGAGCCCCCCAGCTCATATATGTGGCACACACCACTGCAGTGACAGAGCCATATTAGTCATCATCAGAGACATACAACTGTGGAAGTGCAGAACCCAACGACTGATTTCTAAGCTAACGCAGTAACAAATGCACCCCCCCCAGTCTAAAAATAGCAGCTATACCACATAAGCTAACTTATAAAAATGAACAGCTAGCACAAATGACAGCTGATGTTTAAATCATTATCAAGTGGCTACTGCTGAAAAATAATACCACACAAAAGCATGAACATAAAACACAGCAAAATGTGTTAGTTAATAAAAGGAATAGCAGAATTACTGCTGAGTCATACAATCAGACTATCAAATGGCAAACTGACCTGAAAGGGGAAAATGTTATCACTGCGGCCGACTCCATCATCCATCCAGGACTTGGGGTTGAAGCCTGCAGGACTGTTTCGAGGGTACTTCTGAGATGCCACATGGTTGTTAGGGAAGGTCTTCTTCAATGGAGAAATGGAGTTGATGGGGGTCATCCCGCCGTTCAGCCCTCGGCGATAATCTCTACCCTGAGATCCTCCCCAGCCGCCACCACCACTGCCATAGCCTCCTCCAGGACTCCAGGAGGTGGAGGAGCCAGGGGAGGGAGAGGGGCTCTGATAGCTAGCTGGACCCCAGGGGGATGGGGGCTTGTTCAGGCTGTTGGACAAATGTGGCAACTGGCTGAAAGCTGGATTCCTGTGTGGAAAGGGTGGTGGAGGGTGTGGAGAGGCCGGGGAGCGCCGATGCTGCTGGTGTTGGTTGTGGGGGTGCTGGAAGTGGGGTGTGGCGGGGGGCTGGGTGGTGCTGGGACAAGGCCGCCGCTGGTCCGATCTGGGGGGAGAAGTTCCCACCAAACCCTGGACTGACATGGTGTGAGAAGTTCTGAAACAGCAGGGGCCCGTTGTTGGCAGAGGCTGGGTTGAAGAAGCTCACGTCTTCATTGATGATGGTTGATGGCGCCGGTGGGATGGCAGCTGACCAGTTGTTGAAGCCAGTAAGTGATGATGAGGTTGTACTGGACTGGACCGGGCCAGTCCCCCCAAGCCCAGACGTCTCCTGGTAATCAAAGCCTGTCAGGACAGGAGACTCAAGACGTAATTGCTTCTCCTTTCCGTTACTTCCTTCAGACACACCGCTGTCTGTCTTGGCTTCCTCTGACCGGGCTTTTTCCAGTTCTGAAATGATCCCACCACCATTTCCACCCTCCTGGTGACTCCCAGGGGACAATTGCTGCTGCTTTTCTTGCGTTTCTTGCATTTCCTGTTGCTGCTGTGCTTTGGGCTTCTCTGGGCCCCCCAGGATTTCGTCTTGCACACTGTTGTGGGTGGCAGAGGCAGGAAAGAGCCAGGGAGAGCCTCCCGTGGTGCCATTGCCTGCGGCTGTGGTGCTGTTTATGAAAGCAGCAGGGCTCTGCGACACATTTTGGTGGTGGTGTGGGGGCTGCAGATGTGGGTGGATTCGGACTGGAAATGCAGACTTGTTGCCAGTGTTGTTTTGAACTAGGACTCCGAACCCGTAATCCCCCATTTGTTTTTCCCCCCACACACAAATGCTATCCCGTGATCGTTTGGTCCTATTGAGAGAAGAGCACACAGGATGGCATGCACTGAGTTAGCAGTCAGCCTCGTCATTCCACTATAGATCAAGAGCTAGACAGAAACAAGAGAAAAAACGACATGATGGCCGTAGACATTTTCAGTGACATAAAAGATTTTTTGTCCCGATTGGTCTGATTTACTCCCTCAGAGAATTCCTGGACATATGATAATCACACAGCATTGTCATGAATGAGCTCATTCTTGCACTGAACAATTTGCCCTTATTACTGTGGCCAGCTGAAAAAAGCAGTTCACGTTACATCTTTAGCTAATTATAACCCAGTGACGTTGCCAGCTTGTAAGTCTACAGCTGAGCTGCTGGCAGCACCAACATAGCTGGAAACACTGCTGTGTCGAACCGACATACACTCACATATTTAGAGACGTTTTCCTAACGCAAACCAACTGACAGACATTCATTACCCGGAGTGTAACCATAAAGAGAACACAGTACTATGAAATATGAATGAATGTCGAATATATTAACAATAAACCGACGAAACGTTCAGAAGAAAAACACTCGACCTTGTTTGACAGCTGTCAGAGTCTGTGAAAAGTCCGACCTCAAAATGGATCAGCTACAGCTAACCGAGTCACACACTGCTTCCTTTCATCGAAATACGCCCTGTGAATTCACTGTTCATTATTATATGTAAATCGTAGAGCTAACATTCGACAGTCAAGCGCTTTAAATCAAAGAGACATGTTAGCTGGCCAGCTAACATTTCCACCCGTTGCTAACGTTAGCTAGCTAGCTACCGTTAGCACAAATGCTTGCTAGCTGGCCAGCTTGAACACAGACTTTAAATTAAATTAAATTCACCTTCTGATCACCACCTTCGACCTCGGCGATGTTTTTGTCGAGATCCTCCCCTCTGGTTGAGAGCAAGGTGGTGTCCTTGAAAAAATGAGGTCAGGAAAGCTTCTCAGGCGGTCTGATAGCTGACTGTACAGTGCAGTCGGTAGGTCAGCTTTTTTTTCTGCCTTCTCCTGACGTGTCCTGCCTGCTCAATGACACAGCTCTCTGTCTGTCTGCTGCCTCTGAGCTGAAAGCTGGACTGTGTGATCACAGAGCTTTGTTAACGTGGCAGTGTGTTTAATGTATCCGGCCGCGGTTCTTTCACAAGCCCTGTTCGATCGGTTTCATTGTTCGTTTGACTTCACTATATTTTCTAGCTAAGTGTCTTTCCTGCAGAGCCAGCCGATCCCTGTGTGCTTCTTGGCTGCCCCTCTCCTGGAACCGACCGTGGCCGAATGACAGCGAGGCATCAGCCGAGACGCACTTCCGCTTCTAGCGCCACCTTTTCCACCGTTACCACGCCCTCCGAGAGCCACACCTCGACATGTGATTGGCCGGCTAACCGGCAGCCTCGCATGATTTCTACGACAGTTAACGGCCATGCACCAATAGTAAAACCCTGCCACCGCCCACTGAGGTCGACAATGATGAAAAACTCTCTCAGCAGCACGGGGCTGTCCTTTCACGACGCAGCTGGTATCAGGTCGTGAGAAAAGTGACATACCTCCGCCCCTCTCTGGAATGGATGGGACTGCATTAGAAGAAGAAGCTTTCTGATTACATGCTCTTTTCCCAATTTAACCCAGTTTGTACACATACATGGATTATATGAATATATATGGATTCCATATGCCATAAATTTTATGATGCCTATAATGTTCAGTTTATGTGGACACTAACCAATAAATGATATTTATTACCATTGAGGTAATAGTTATTGGTGATGTTGTAGTGGACTGCATTATATTCAGAAATATAATTTAATGCAGTACATTATAAATCAGCTTCAATTAATAATAAATGTATAAATTATACAATCATCTTGTTGACAATGTCAACAGAAATGAACACATTAAGTTAATATATAATGGTAATATATATATATATATATATATATATATATATATATATATATATATATATATATATTGTGGAAATATGTGAAACATATTGCATGTATATGCTCATGTGAATTTTTTGTGGAGTTCCTCATACATGTGTTTCATATATGGTTCATTTACACATGCTTTTTTCATAAATAGGCATTATTTGAAGGAACTGTTTGACATTTTGCTTTTTGATTTCAATCAACAGCACTCTCTTACCATTGGCTCTGTCCAAGCACCAGCACTTCTAAAGCCAATTAATTCACATCTTATATCTTGTTTGGTTAATTCATACAATACCAAGTGTAAAAACAACAAATTGCAGTTTTATGGCAAAGCGCAGTGATTTTAGTGATTTCCTGTTTACATCCTTTCAAAGCCATACACAGGTATAAATTCATAAATTGATATAAAATATGAGCATCACTGAGCTTTGGAGGAGTTTTCGGTCTTATCTTTTGGACAGACCCAGGCTAGCTGTTCACCCCTGCGTCTAGTCCTCATATTATGCTAAGATAGCTACTAGCTAAAAATATTGAATTGTTCTTTTGAATATTTTTTTTTAAATTTTTTTATTTAAAACTTATAAGTATTGCAACTATTCCCTACATGCACAGTATCTGATATAATAGTTTTAATCGTAATCTCTTCCCCATTATATCACACTATTCTCAACTATAAACCATTTGAGAGTCTGCTTCTCTTTACTCTGCTTATCATCTGACCATCCAACCCTCTTTCCTTCATCCACCCACATCATTCCTCATTTCTTTTTTATCTCCCCCTCTGTCCTCCCCTGTGTCCTTCTGTCCTGTACGGTCATTATCACCTCAAGGTCATCAAACAGCTTTGACTCAGTCTGAGCTTTGTCAGGCTCACTGACCCTCAACTGGCAGCGTTACATGCTATCTAATAAATCTGTCACTTCAAGTCCAGCTGGAGAAGAGTGAAAGATTAGGGAATCTCTGGTGTTCTGCATTATTAAGTGTGTACAGAAAGGAAGAGCAGGCAATGGGGAGGTGTATGGCAGGTATTGGCCGGGCTTGGTAGTGACTGGCTTAAAGTAATCCGATTTTTTTTTTTTAATGGATTACAGTTGTCTGATAGTAACATTATTCACATTTAGCTTGCAAAATTATGCAATGATGCAAGCTGTGCAAATCCTGACACGTGATGCCTCAAACTTTGAGTCATTTATTTTGACAGTTACAATTTGTACCTAACAGAGAACATATCAGTTTTTCCTCATTCTCACTGTTTACTGAGATCATTACCCTAATAGACAGAATCTGCCGCTGCAGCGAAAACATAGGTTTTTACATTCATTTTGGCTGTGGCCCTAAATCTTGGGGTTTACCCTAAAAAGTGACCTGGGGTGGAGAAGTTGAGCTGGATCCAACTGATCCAACAAAGCCTGAAATGTCTCTGAAACTGAGACTGTTCAGGTGGATTCATGGACTAAATTTTAATACTCTACCTGTTGTGCTCTGGGTTTGTTTATTTCATGCACCCAGCTTCTAAATCTGTGTCTGGCACACAATTTACAGTGCAAAACAGTGACAAGAAAAAGTTTCTGTTGGTCTGTGCCTGATAATTTAAGATAGGGAGAGAGAGAAAGCATTGGTTGAGAGACATAGAATGAGAGTGAGGTAGCGCCAGCATCAGCCATTTTTAGGCAAAATTTTAGAGAAGCTTGTTTTTAATTAGTTAAATTATTTTATGAATTCCAGTAACATTTTTGAAAAGTTTCAGTCTGGTTTTAGGGCCAATCACAGCACTGAGACAGCACTAGTAAAGGTTATAAATGATCTCAGATACAATATGGATATGAAATAACCCTGTATCTTAGTGTTACTTGATTTAACTGCAGACTTTGATACAGTAGATCATTAAATTCTTTTAGTAGACTTTATAATTTGTTTGTATAATCTGTTGACGAAGACCAGAAAGAGAGCACACATTACACCCATTTTAAAGTCTCTGTATTGGCTGCCTGTGCACTTCAGAATCGATTTTAAGATTCTTTTACTGGTTTATAAATCTCTTAATGGTCTTAGTCCAGCCTATTTATCTGATTTACTAAGAACTTTAACTGTGCTCTACTCAATTTAATCTGTGTAACATTTTTACACTTAAAAATATTGAATAAATTTGAAAGCTGTGAAATAATTTAGATTTACCTTATGAATTAAGTAAATGTAATTGTAATGTAAAAATTAAGCAGAGCTGAACAACTACATTGAGTACCATGAAATATAAAATTGAGTAGATGTAATTAAAATGTTAGGTAGATGCAACTGAAAATGAGATTATTATTTCATACTGGACCATCAAATATCAGAATAAATATGTTACATTTACTTAATTTTTTAAAATGTATTTACTCTTTAATCTATGAGTACTTCAGGTCAATATATGAAACAAAATAATAAACATAAAGCAATTCTACACACATCAACATTTTAAAATTAAACATTTATTTGTCTGATTTGACAAATATAAAACATCAAGTTTAAATTCGAACAGCTTACCTTTGCAAATTACATGTAAAAATGTCCATGCTATGAAAACAGCTGAATTGAACTCTTAATAAGGGGTCTCTCAAACCTAGGTGAAATGCACCAAGAACAATTGGCCCTTCAATTTAAGTCACCACACAATAGCATAAAATGCCAGTTAACAGAATCTGGATCATTAATGGAAATCTCAACTTGCGTTACAACTCTTGGTATATTATCTAGTTTAACTTTCAACATGGTTTATTCTCGCCAGTGAGCATGTGACCATGTCTATGTGAGCATCAGGCTGAAATGAATGCAGCATATGGCTGAAATGCACCAAGAACAATGACATTTTGCATCTGTCTAAAATGCACCACGAACAACATTTTGCATCCTCCTGAAATGCACCAAAAACAGTGATATTTCACATTAAAGTTCCACAACAGCAAACAATACCAGTCCAACATGCAATTTCACTATGAATGGAAACCTCAACTCTTATGTAAACATTAAGACAGTACATCAGCTAAACTTTAGACTTTCCAATGAACTAACCCTCACTAAGACAGCATCTTGCTGAACAGTAGCCAGCAACTACATACAGAGGTAATTCTTCAGTCTCTGAACCTTGTTGGAAAGGTTTCCAGAATCCAGCTCCAGCAGTACTTTCTGGAATACCTTAAAACTGTATTTGAGGTTCTTGGGGTATCGCAGATCTAACGTGTAGGTCAGTCCCAACAGATAGCAGCAGGCTCTGCTAAGATCCCCAAGACTGCTGAGGACAGTGTTGCCCTCAATCACAATCCCGACATCAACTGACCCATCTTGGTTCCGCAGCAGGTAAATCTTCATCACCTCCTCTGCCAACTCCTCTTGAACACTGGTAGATCCATCAGCAGCATCCTGCAGACATTGTAAAGATAACTGTTTAGAGCTCACTTTCAACCTGCATGTCACAAGACAAATACCACTTACTAACATAAAAAAACATAGCAGGACATAATGTGGACAAACTGAAGAATACTGCTGTGGTGGTCCCAAATTTGTTTTTGATCTCTTTTTAAAAACAGACAAAATAACTAATTAATGCTTCCATATAATTTATTTCTCTCTCCAAACAAAATTGAAAATATAAAATAACATTCGATGTATTTAAAGCAGGACAGACAGTGAAATCAGTCAGCATCGATAACAACCTCACGTGTCCGTTGAATGGGGATTCCACTCTGCAGAACAGAAAGTCTTTCAACAACTAATCAAAAGCAATACTACACATTCAATCAGAGCTTTGATTTTTTGGAAAAACTTTAATGTCAAACCTTTCAATAGAATTTACATTAGAAGGGGTGGTGTTTAGCTCAGTTGGAAGAGCAGCCACCCCATGTGTGAAGGCTCAGTCCTTGCTGCAGAAGCCCAGGTTTCAAATCCGACCTGAGGAATGAGGGAGAGTCAGAGGGGATAAAGATAAGTTGTCTGATTAGGATATGAATATGTAATTATTGATGGTAATTAACTTACAGGAGAGAACTGTGAATGAGACAGGTGGAATTATGATTATTGCAGGTAAGGTATAAATTGAATAGGTGGAGGATAAATTTTAATACCTGCAGTAGAACACTCATTTGTGCCCGATGTCTCTCTCCTGCAGCACCTTTCTTTGCTTGAAACAAAGACAGCAGTTTAGGTGTATAGAAGTCCAACATTGCCATGAATGAATGGTGATCCTCTGAAACTCTGCACTGAAGGAGAGAGAAATGAGAAAAGAGAAAAAAGAACTGGTGACTCATCTATTGTCATAAACTTACTGTCCATACTGAGATGAATAGGATGCAAGACTGTTCCATTATATTTTTTAATAGGATGTACAGTCACCAGCCACTTCGTTAGGTACACCTGCGCAATCTAATGCAATTCACTACAACAGCTCTGCCATAAATTCTCTTTTTACTTAGCTTATACATTTTCAGTTTTTGTTGACACCGTCAGAAAGGTGATAATTATTCTTTGTTTATCATTGAGGTCATCGTGGATGGTGGTGTATTAGAGTGCTTTATATTGAGCGGTGTCCTTATACATTTGTCCAATCCATTAACATACGTTAAGGGGACAAAATATTAGGAACACTTTACAATGTATTGCACTCCAGCACACCAGCACCACCCACTACAACCTCAATAATAAACAAAATGTAATTATCACCTTTCTGATAATGTCAACAAAAACTGAAAATGTATGTATGGTAGAGCTGTTGTATTTGATTGCATTAGATGACACAGGTCTAACTAATGAAGTGCCGGTGAGTGTGTAACTGTGAAACATGCAGGTTTTTAGTCCACAATATGTGTTGACCACACTGTTACAACAATTCCAATTACTTACTTGCTAGACATCAAACAAGGCAGGCCATCTGTCCTTGATGTCACTGATGCTCATCTGTAGGCTAACAACATCATGTCTCCTATGTGCAAAAGTTCTGCACATCAAGTTCTTGATGACTGTGCTGTCTCTTTTCTTTGATTCTGCGATTAGTTGGTTTCGGTCCAGCTCTTGTTGTTCCTTACTGTCTCCTGAAGGATAGTTTCAGATCTTCGACCTGTAATTTCATTTTGTATTTAAGACTGTACATCCATCCAAGCCAGGCGTTACAACTGCCTAGCTCTGTCAGACATGGATGCTTTCTGACTAAAGCCTCTGCCACCTGACCGATCTGAAGGCCCGTGGGGTAGGGTGTGTAGCTGTACATGTAGTCAGCTAATTTTTCCATGATTTCAGATCGGACCCGAGTATTGTTCAGCACAGTACCATCTTTGACAAACTCTTCATTGGCATTCCTCAGTACTGCCTCTGTACACACACAGAGAAAAGTGGAATGATGATTTTATTTTGGCCATGATGTCGTCTGAGGGCTTCCATGTGGGGATAGGATAATAGTGTCTTGTGAAGACACCGATGTGTCATCTGTCTGGTAATCTGCCGTTGTATCAGTAGCAGAGCTTGAACTGTCATTTATTACATCTGTCTGGTTTTCAGTCAAAGCAGTCAAGGTTGGTAGAATGGAGAGTGAAGTAATCACCAAAGGCCTCATCTAAGTAATGCAGGGTAAAATCCTCAATGAGTCCAAATGTCTCTTTTACAGTCTCATGTAACTGTTCTACTGTGCTAGGTATTCCTGAGGACAGTGTAAGCTTTTCACTCCGGTGTTCTATAATAACTTTCAAGCAACTGAATCCATCTGGACAGAAACAGAAAAAAATCTATCTGAAGGAAGGAAGGTGTTAGAAATGTAAGAGTCAGACTTATCACCTAACACTGGCAAACAATGTGACATTTCAATGTCACCATGAGTTTTCCTCCCACAAAATATGCTGTCAAGGGATACGTGTCCCCAAGTTCACTATGCTGTACCAGAGTAAATGAAAAAGTGTGGTCTAACATAAATGCCCTAAAATGTTCATCATACCAGCTGTTAAGCATTTTCTCAGTGAAACTGACACTGCCATCTACAATAACAATCTGTGAAATCATAACAAAATCAGGTATACTACCAGTTGACCCATAAGGCAAAACCATCCCAGTAGCATATTTAGTTCCCTGGAGTATGGCCACATTGGTCAAATTCACAGAGGCTTGTGTTATAAACTGCTGATAAACTGCTGAAAGACTGCTGTATTCCTGTATCAAGTATGTCTAATGGAAGAGATTATATTTTTGTGACACACACCGCAGGTTTCAAAGCATTTTCTTGTGAACTGTATGCCATCATCATTTGGTGCTTTGAGGCAAGTGACATCAATACATTTCTGAAGCTGTTTGTGTGTCTAACAACTCGCTTAAAGAAGCTATGTTTTGTATGGGCTGAAATATGTGCCATCAGAAACTGAATTTGAATCATTTATATTTTAATTTAAATTGCTTAACTTGAATAACTGCATTAAAAACTGAATTTGAATCATATCATTTGAATTTGTATTGTTCAGTTTGAATCATTGCATTGAAAAACTGAATCTGAATTGTAATTTGAACTTGAATTTATTAGTTTGGAACTGAACATTCAGTTCTTACAATTCAAATTCAGTTCTCACAATTCAAATTCAGTTCTCACAATTCAAATTCAGTTCTCAAAATTCAATTTCAATTTTCTGTGACAAACATCCGGGTAGTTGAGGGAGAGCAATCAAGTGCAGATACACAGGACGCCTCTTCAGCCAATCAGCACCTACGTGTGTGTGTCTGGCGCAGTTACCACTGCCCTGCCACAGCAACTGCTGCTGTTATGGGCAATTCAGTTTTTTTAATGCAATTATTCAAGTTAAGCAATTCAAATTCAAATATAAATGATTCAAATTCAGTTTCTGGTTGCACATATTTCAGCCCATAGTTTTGCCTCAAATCGCATAGGTTAAGAGGCTAAACAAAGGACCAAACCCTCTTATCAAATCAGGATAATGCTCCAGAAAATGGTGCTTTGGAATCAATTTTTGATCTGGGAAAACTTCCAACAGCCTGTGACGATGTTCTGAGTATGAATGGGGGCTACTACAAGCTCAGTTATATCTTTTAAAATCATGAGAACGTGCCATGCTGTATCATTCAGTGGTATAGTTGCACCAATAATGAATGACAATGTCCAGTTTTCACTGGCGTTCCCACCAATACTTTTCCGAGAGGCAAAATTTGCTGGGATAGGTTGGGGGTGATCAGTACATTTATATGGAAATTGAGTGATGGACTTGTTAAGTTCTGTCAATTTGAAGTACTGCTTGTGGATAAACACATTAAGACAGTGCCAGTTCCAAAGGAATTAGGCCTTCAAAAAGGTCATGTAGAAGGTCTGGTGGGTACCCGGTTACAAAATGGAAATAACTTAATTTCTCAGTGATAGGACAGCCTTTCTTCACACCACAACAGTGTACCAGAGCAGGATTTCTCTTTACAGACTGAACATGTAAATCTTAGGTCTCTTTTGTTCTTGATGGAAAAGCTCCTGAATGCTTTTTTTCACTGATAGAACAGTTGCAATACAAAACCTACAGATATAATGTCCACTTTAAGAATGCGACACCAAGATTGTCTGCTGAAACGCAAAAAACAGTACCTCTGATATTTTTGCCAACCTGAGGCAAAAAACTCCTTCCCTCTCCAATGTTGTGAGATCCTTCCAAAGAGGCTCAAGAACAGTTTCATAGCTGAATCTTTTTATATTATTTGCTTTACAAAGGAGAGCTAAATAAATTGATGTTAACTGTGATCTCATTTCAGGTGATGCATTGGGTAGTACCCAGTAAACTGCTGTGACTTTGTTTTTTCAGCGAAGTTCCATGAGGATTGCAGATTTAGCTTTAAATATTTACCATCACGGACAGATGCCAACTGTGAGTAGTCTGAATGTTTAGTTAATAACCTGTTTACAATGTCTTCATTTTTCAACATTTGCAGTAAGGATTGAAGAACACTGAAAGCTGCAATTCTCCTCCGGATCCAAAATATACTCTACTGGCTCAATTACACTTAAATTTTCCTTATAATACTTTACCCTCTTAAATTTAGAAGAAAAGGGACCATCAGGACCCAAGGCTGCAGTAAAAGGATTGGAGTGATAGAGTTTGTCTACCAATTGACCTTTCGCCCCCCTTAGTTACTGTTGCTAGGTCCGTCAAGCGCGACAGAGTGCCATGACGGGAAGAGGTATACCGATGCGTGTCAGTGACAGTTTTTAGAGCAATACCTCCGCAATATCATCCAGATCGAGGCAAAAGGGGTTACAATATGCAGTGGAGGGATATATTCAAAATATTAAAATACGTAACGAAGGGGACATAACCACTATCGAGGCTAATGCTTACCGGTCTCAAGCGAAATCAGAGAAACCCCATGACCTCTACCTCACATGCAACCAGGACCTTGTGGACCAGTCATGCTCTTGCACTGCTGGGTAAGTTCTTTCATATGTTATGATATATTATTGTCTATTACGAGTATATTGTTAAAATACGAGGGTGTGTTAGCTAGCTAAACCTACAAACAGGTGCGTCAAGGCTAGCTAACCTTTCCCAAAACAAATAGCTGTCTAATGCTACTTCTGTCTTAATTTAGTTCACCAGGTTTTTGCTCTCATATTGTGGGCCTTATGTAACCTGTGAGTGGCAGCTAAGGCCAAAGTCAACCGCAAGCGGAAACCCATCATGACCAGTTACGTTCATAATAAGTAAGTTTTTCCCCAACTTTCCATGTATTCTACATCAACACCATTAATAACATTGTTTTAAATATATTCCTGTGTACTGTCACATGACAATACTCACCAGAATGTATTGTCATAGGAAAGACTTAGGGACAGGAGTATATGATCTGCTGAGGGAGATGTCTGATGCACCCATAAGCTACATAGCTGATGAAGCTGCACAAGAGGTAGAAGTTAAAGGCAGGAAATATGCAGTGGGGTGCAGTCTAAGCCATCAGGTAAGAAAACAAAAAAACAAAAACAAAATGAGTTGAAGTTGCTTATTGGGGTGCTATGTTCGACTTTGTTGAAAGCTGAAGAAAAATAAGGTTAGGGAGGTCCAAGCATTGAGACCCAACACAACAACAGCTAATATAGCTAGCGTTGTTGTGGAGAAAACTTCCAAAACGTAATGAAATAACAACAAGGAGACAGCTGCTTGCGAATCCAAATGAACCTTTACTTTTTCTTTTCACAACCTTTTATACCCATTCTTAAACTTACATCACTGTTACATAGTCAAATCACCAGATCCAGATCCAACCGTCCTGTACTTTCTTATAATCATATGTTCGTGTTCTGAGTGTCACGCGAACGTAATATTGTCTATGTGTTTCCCATGAGACTGCATGGTGTGTGTGTGTGTGCTCAACTCCTTAATCTTGGTCAAGGCCGACCTTAAAACAGACTGGCTGAATGTTATCTGGTGGCACAGAAACATTCAATACTGTCCTAGCTGTGTAATCTATGTGTCTGTGTGTTTGTGCGTTTTGTATGTCTACGTGTCTGCCTTTATCATATTCAAAAGTCCATATGTGTCACTCAGAACACCACATATCCACCACAGCGTTAGCTAACACGTTAACTAATGTTGGCTAAAGCTAAAGGGCTCGCTGAACTTAGCTTAGAGGGTAACGTTCTGGCAATGATATCCTTGTCATGGTATAACTGGTCTAATTTGTGTTCTTGTCTCTAGTTCTAGACAACACAGTACGTAGTTAACGTTAAAGGTTCGTGCTTCGTTATCTTCGACACATTTAGCTGGGAGTGGGGCCGTCCACGCTGTTTAATCCATTGTACGCACCACTCCAGTTGTGTTTTTGGCTTTGGGAATGGAAAGAACACAACTCCTCCGGTCAAGCTCTTCGGGTATCTACTGTCCGATTTACATACACCATAGGCACAGCGCTTCACCATCTTGCTAGGAGTCTGAAGCTTGACGGACCTTGCTTACATAGTAACGGTTGCTAGGATGTGTGATTGGACAATGGCCGTTTTGGGGCGGGGCTCAGCGAAAGGTCAATTCACTAACAATTGCTTCATCAACAGCACAGTTATTCTTTGTAAAAATATCACTCACTAACTTATATATTATATCCTGAGTGGATGATGTGCAGATAAACTGAAGCTGTTCCATCAAGTCATCAATACATTTGCCAGAGACATTATAGATCAGGGGTCGGCAAATAAGTTTATTATATTAAAAATAAACGTTATTTAACTTTAAAAATGCATTTAATTTAATTTAAAACATTAATTTGCTTCTATGTGCTGTTATTACGCCCACTGCTGCATCTCATGGCGTCTGTCATGGAACAGGCAACCTGCCCTAGCAACCTGCCGTAACTAATATATACAATTGCCAGTTTTTTTATGTTTTGGATGCCGTGTAAATCATTAGCTGAAGATTGCTAGCTATCGATGCAAAATGTTGTTGTCAAAAGCCATGAAAAGAAAAGTTGATTCCAAATGCAGGACTTACAAAGAAGAAAGGAAGCAAAGGTATGCGTTCATTCTGCCTGCATTTATTAATGCCAAGCCGACGTGTCTCATTTGCAACGAGGTTGTTGCAGTTTGTAAAGAATACAATATTAGAAGACACCACGAGACAAAGCATGGCCACTTCAAAAACGCATATGATCTCGGGACAGAGGTGCGAACACAGATGAAACATATTTGTTCATGTTGTCCGTTGCAAGAGGGACACAGGACACTTTTATTTTCCACAGGTTACAGCGCACGCACGTGCCAATTAGCGTTCCAACCTGTGCATCAAGTAAAGAGGCTGCAAGGATGTTCTGGCTGCTGTTTTGTCACGTTACTTATCAGCTACTTTTCAATAAATGTTGTGAAATCTGTGGAATTGTTGTATTTTTGACAGAAAACATGAGGTTTAAAAGATATATCAAAAATATATATATATTTTAAAATAAATCAACGTCATCTAGCGGGCCAGATATAATTGATGGCGGGCCAGTTTTCGCCCGCGGGCCGCTAATTGCCGGCCCCTGTTATGGCACTGTGGGTTCTTTCAGCACAGATTTAGAGAGAGCTATGACGTTTCAGTTCTTTTATTTCAGACCACAACACATCCACACATCATTCGGTGTCGTTCGCAGGCACCCTCTCGGACGTACGCTGCCAACTCCTCTGTCTCTGTGTCGTCTCTGGTCTCCTCTCTCCCAGGTCCAGCACGTTACTGTGTTAAAAAGGGGAGAGTGATTAGACAACAGGATGCAGTTGTGCTAGTCACCTCCACACCTCTCCCCTGCAGCTGATGCACTACGCCCCCTCCACCGCCCAACTTAGGCTGGGGAGCCATCCGGCCTAAACCCCCCCATGACCACAATCGTCTGTGCCCCCGGCCTATGGACCACCTTGAACTTAAATGGCTGCAGTGCCAGATACCAACGGGTGATCCGGGCATTGGCATCTTTCATGCGGTGGAGTCACTGGAGGGGAGCATGGTCCGAGCAGAGGGTGAATGTACAATGTTTGTGCATTTCGGGCAAGACGCACACCAGCAGCGCTCATCTGCCCGAATGTCTGGCCAATAGAATCAGGCCATTACACGGTTCAGTGTTTTGTCATACCCCATATGTCCAGCCATTGGGTTATAATGAGCGGCCTGGAAAAATTTCCCGGCGGCTTTTCGGTACCAACAGCTGGGTAATGTGGATATAAATGTACAGCACAAGCACACCAGCTATTCATGCAATTAAGAGTAATCAAGCGCAAATATGTAATCACAATGCTTAAAGGATGGATCTGAGTGAGGTTAAAGGTTGTGACAGTGAAGGAATGTGCAAAGCAGCAGAGACACACAGTCTTGCTGAGTACAGGGTTATCTCAGGAAATGTGTTGCACAAACAGAGCAAAGGGACTGCAACCTTTGAGGAAGTGAGAAACGTCCTGCTTCTAGTACCTATAGACTATAGAATTGTAACCATATAAGGCAACAACAGTATAGAATAGGAAGAAAGGAAGTGATGTTAGTGGAAGAGTATAAGAACACAGAAGCGGGAAGAACTCCTCAGATCACACTTGGCTTATTGCTGTAACAGATGTAGGTTCTGTGGTGTGATCTCCAAAAGCTTTTGTTATAATTGAATAAATACTTTGAACGGATCCACGTCTTCTGAGTGCTCTTCTTGCATCAACCAATTCGGGGAGGTGAATCAGCATTACCTCAACAGTAATTATTTCATCTGTCTGAGTGTCATGACTCACTCTGTATAATCTGTCCCTATGCAATGGATAGTGTGGATATGTCAGCGCTGCACCAGGTGACCATCAATTTTTATCACTTGGTCAAAGGCAAAGTGTAGAGTATCGTCACGAGACTGCTTGAGTGGAAAATCTTCCATGGAGTCAAACATGGGAACCTGCGCAGCCTCCTGTGAAGGCACCGCTGGCTCCCCTCCTAGTGCTGGGCGATATGGAAAAAATCATATATCACGATATGGATTATTTTATATCACGATATATTTTTATATACGATATATATTTATATCACGACCGGGCATAACGTACCTCGGATCAAGGACTTTGACGAGGTCTCGAAAGCTGTCCTTCTCTACTACATACACGGGAGCCATGCCTTTACAAATGTAATGCAAGATGGCGCCTGTGATTTGTTTATAGTCTTGTAGCATAGTTTGCATATGGCCATCTTCTGCTCTGTGTTGGACCTCTTGAACCCAAAATGTAACCAAATCACAGACGTACCTCCTCTTTTCGGTAAAAGTGCTTCTTCTTGGGCTGCCTGCATAGCTGTCTCTGTCTGTTACGACTCCGGGCATGAAACTTCAGCCTGTTGCGCGTCTATCATTCAGCACTCATGAGTTAAGTAACGTAAAGCATGTTGCAAACCCGCGTGAAAATCAAAGAACCATGTAAAGCAGTGCCATGTCGCAAAACCACAAGACGGAGTTTCTTTGCTAAAAATCTCTTTTTTATTCTTGTTTATTTTCACTTATATAAACTTAGAGTATGCATAGTGACAAGACAACACTAATACAATCGTCGCAGGCTATTTAATGATATATTTGCTGTAATAATTGATAAAATTAGGTTAGAAACGATAGAAACGATAGAAGAGAAATGGCACGATAGACACTTTTCTATCATCCCCGCGATATGTATCGTCATATCGCCCAGCACTACCCCCTCCCCGTCTGCAGTGTCGGACAACCTCGCGTCACCACTGAGCACAGCACACATATCCCATGTCCCTGTCGGCCGTGAACGCACCCCCACACACTGTCCCACTAACCTATGGAACCCTGGTCAATCAGTACCCAGAATCGGGGGGTGTGCCAGACGGAAACTAACCACCGCCTTTACACTATGCTTTTTCCCCTTAAACCGAATTTTCACTGGTACTACAGGGTATCTGCGGATGTCCCCATGCACACACCTGATATCCACCCATCCTGCTTCTATCAAAGCCCTGGGTCAAATCAGATTCTGGGAAACTATAGACTGCATGCAGTGAGTCCACCATCGCCTGATGTGTACCCCCCTGAATCCTTACCGGAACGCTGTACGTCCTGGCTGGAACCTGGGGAGGAAAGAAAAGAGAAGGAGGACTAGTGCGGGAGAGAGGGCATGTGCCCGGCCCCGGGAGAGGACGGCCAGATGGTCCTCAGATAGGGCGATGGCAGCTGCCAGGTCCACCGGGCGGTGGCAGCGCACCCAGTCCAAGGTGTCAGCTGGAAGCCCCTCCACGAACTGCTCCAAGATGATTTTTCCCAGCAGCTGCCAGCGGAATCCCTGGGTTGCAGCCACCGTCGGCCGGGTCGCCGTGTCTTTCAGCTGCTGGGTGAAAACGAATGGATGATTGGCGGGTCCTAGCTTGGTCCCTCTGCAGAGAAACCGAGTCGATCAAGGACCGCCCTTTTGATTTCTCCGTACTGGCCTCGAGAGGGGGCAGGCAGGCCGAGCTCCGCGGTTTGCGCATCCCCTGACAATAGGGGAAGCAGCTGCATGGCCTACTCCGCCCCTGGCCAGCCGCATGTCGCCACTGTCGCCTCAAACATCTCCAGAAATGTTTGGGGATCATTGTGTGCTGCCATCTTCTGAAGCGTAATTCCGGCGAGCGAGGGGGCTGGTGACACTGCCCCTGCCCGATTCACCATCACCTCCA
Organism: Miichthys miiuy; assembly: GCA_036365135.1. Taxonomy (NCBI): domain Eukaryota; kingdom Metazoa; phylum Chordata; class Actinopteri; family Sciaenidae; genus Miichthys; species Miichthys miiuy. Next base: position 1,711,848 of record CM071616.1, read on the forward strand.
GCAGCTGGGTCTGCCTCTCTACCTGGAACTGGAGTGCTGCCAGCTGTTGAGCGCAGCTTGGTCGCGGTTCATCGCGGCAACCTTCGCCAGCATTTGTGCTAGCGTGGTCACTGGTTGCTGTCTCCTTATCCTGCTGAAGTACATTGGGCGCCAATGTGGCTTTGCCTGATACCACTGTGGGTTCTTTCAGCACAGATTTACTCAGAGAGCTACGACATTTCAGTTCTTTTATTTCAGACCACATCCACACATCATTTGGTGTTGTTCACAGGCACCCTCTCGTCCTCCTTGTGTGTCTGTCTCTGTGTCGTGTCTGGTCTCCTCTCTCCCAGGTCCAGCGCACTACTGTGTTAAAAAGGGGAGAGTGATTTGACAGCAGGATGCAGGTGTGCTAATCACCTCCCCTGGCACTGCTCTCCTGAGCCCTCTCCACACCTCTCCCCTGCAGCTGATGCACCACGCCCCCTCTACACTTTCCAATTCTAACAAAAGAGAACCAACATTTTTCACTATTTCACCTGAAGTATCCCTTTCACAACCCAACTCTTAAGGTGGTATCCACATGACCATACGATTCCAACACTGGAAAGTCAATTTCATTCTCAGTAGCAACAGGATGCTTTGCGATCACATCAGTCTTTAAGTCTTTCCATGAATGGGACTTGTGTTTTCTACTTCTGTGTGTTGCATAAGTCCCATATCTATTTGTCTTGAAATTACATCCGTTAAAAGCACATTCTATGATTTCATGTCTTTTTATTAGATTAGAAAAGTAAAAAAAATTAATATGTTGAAAATAGTCTTTTGCACTAGGATAAAAATGAGTCACAAATTTTACATCTGAAAGATTGCACACCTTCACACTCTTCAGTTTCCTGTGAATTGTGGGATCTAGACAAGTGTGTACGCAGCCTACCCCATGTCTTAAAGGTGCAAGGACAGCTTAAATGAAGACAGGGTACTGGCCACGACCAAAGGTACCGTGCTTGACTCGATAATACTTGAGAAGCTCCCCTTTTGAAGAATCCTCAAATGTGCAGAGCTTACATTGCCAGCCCATGAGCTGCCACCTTGAAAAGGATGATAAACAGTGTTACAATACGGAGCAAAAAGACTGATTTAATACTATTTCCATTCATGTACACCGTTTTTGGACCAACATGTTTTATCATACAGATCTATTAAAATGATAGTCTATTTCATTTACACATTGATGTAAATTATATCTACAACTATAATGGAAAATATACACTAAAAAGAAGATAAAATTATTTCTTAAATTGATTATTTATTAGTTTAGTTCAGGTTTCATGCAATATAGGGAAAAAGAAAGGTCCCCTTTTTTCAAAATTTAAACACCTAATCCTTCTGTACATTATAAATAGATGCCATTTACCTTATCCATTGTCTGCAGTGTTGGTGCTGTAAAACAGACATTAAAATTTTTAACATGCTTGACAGAAAAATTCAACCTTTACTTGCTCTAGGTATCATCAAGTGTTCCCCCAAAAATATCACAAAAAATCCTGACAACCGAGAATATTACAGGTATTGCCCCCCCCCTCTATTAAATATGAAAAGAGGCTGAAAATAGAGCAGTCCTGAAATTAGTGTTTCTCTTCAATTAATTCTAATATACATTCTACATCTCGGAGGCGACGTCTTTCCACATACAGGCTTCCTTCTCCTTTCAAACGGGGCAGAGTAAAAGTAGTAGGAGAGACACAGCCCAAGGGGGAACCGGTCTGACACAACACCAGAGGGAACCATCCACGTCTGCGGCACACAGCTCCACAGATGTGGTCACTAAAAATAATGTTTCATCTGTCTGTGCATACGCCAAAACGATGTGAGACTCCGTAGTTTTCTCTAGACCCCTGCTTAATGTGACCACTGATGACATGTATAGCCGCATGTTGTCATTTCACCGCTGGCTGATGAGGTGGTGTCCAGCAAACGATGTGGGCTTTGTAGATAATTGGACACCTTTCTGGGGAAAACCTGATTAGGAGAGACGGCATCCATCCCTCCATGGAGCAGCTCTCATATCTAGAAGTATGGCCAAGTTTATTAGTTGACCAAAACTGTGACAGCCCAGACTTAGGACCAGTAAGTAGAGCTGCAGTCTTACTCGCTTCTCTGTGCCTCCATTAGAGTAGCTGCCCACCCAATCCTCTGGTATAGAGACTGTGTTCATCATAAAAACGTAATAAAAATTAAATCAACATCTCCAAAATAAGAGAATTTTATGTGGACTTGAATATCAGGTCCTTGTCCTCTAAAGCTGTTTTAGTCAATGAATTAATATCTGATTATGATATTGATTTATTTTGTCACTGAAATCTGGCTGCAGGAGGATGAATATGTTAGCTTAAATGAATCCCCTCCTCCCAGTCATTATAATACTCATATTCCTCAAAGTACTGGTCGAGGTGGTGGAGTTGGAGCCATATTTGACTGAAGTCTATTAATAAGTCCTAAACCTAAACTAAATTATAATTCATTTGAAAGTCTTGTTCTTAGCCTCACTCACCCAACCTAAAACATTACAGCCAATTCTATTTGTTACAGTATATCGAGCTCCAGGTCCTTACTCTGAATTTTTATCTGAATTTGCAGAATTTGCATCAGGCTTGATCCTTAAAACAGATAAAGTAATTATTGTAGGTGATTTTAATATTAACGTGGACAACCACAATGATAGTCTTAGTACTGCGTTTATCTTTTTATTAAATTCAATCAGCTTCTGTCAGAGTGTAAATAAACCCACTCATTGTCTGAACCACACTCTTGAGCTTGTTCTCTCATATGGCATCGAAATTGACCATCTAATAGTCTTTTCACAGAATCCTCTTCTGTCTGACCATTTTTTTAATAACCTTTGAGTTCATATTACTGGACTGTAAGCTTTTTGGCACAAACTCCTACAGCAGATGTTTATCTGATAGAGCTGTAGCCCAATTTAAGGAAGTGATTCCTTCAGTATTGAATTCAATGCCATGTCTCAATGTAGCAGAGGACTTGTCTGCTTCCTTTAGCCCAACAACGCCAGGTTTCTCTTCAGCACTGTAGTCAGGCTAACAGAGAACCACAGCTCTATTGAGCCATCTATTGCTTTAGGTCTGAGTAGTAATGACTTCATGAGCTTCTTTAATGATAAAATTATAACTATTAGAGACAAAATTCATCACCTCTTGCCCTAAACAGGCACTGATCTGCATTCCTCCACAGCAAGTTTGGAAACAGCTGTAGATATCAGAGGAGCTCACAGAAGGATTCGCAATGCAGACTCAGAGACAAAAGTGAAGGTTCAAAAAGTTTACTAGACAAGCTAGGTAAACCAAAAGAGTACAGGCGAAAGTACAAATACGTAGGCAATAATCGTGGTCAAAAAACAGGCTAAAGGTTGAAGATCACTGTACAAGACAAGACGAACTGGAGACAAACAAAGGGAGCACAGAGACTAAATACAGAGGAGAAAAGGCCCCTTTTCAGGCCGGCTCCTAACGGCCCAGGTTCCTCAGGGTGAGAGTCATGAAAGTGTTTAATGAGTTCGGGATCCAGGATATTGCCTGACGACACCCAGGACCTCTCCTCAGGACCGTACCCCTCCCAGTCTACCAAATACTGCCAGCCTTGTTCTCTGCGACGGACAGCCAACAGTTTCCTGACAGAGTACACTGGACCTCCATCGATGATTTGGGGGGGGGTGGAGGGGGAACCAGGGGGGAACCAGTGGACTCTCCTTGACAGGCTTGATCTTGCTGACATGGATGGTGGGGTGGATGCGCATTGACCTAGGGAGACGTAACCTCATAGCCACAGGGTTAATGACCTTTGACACTGGAAAAGGCCCCACAAAGCGGGGTGTCAACCTACGGGGAATCCCTCGAATGGCAAAGTCACGGGTGGATAGCCATACCCTCTGGCCGCAACGGTAGGTGGGAGCTGGGGTCCTACGTCGGTCAGCAGTCTTCTTGTAACTGCTGGATGTTTTTAGCAGGGTCCGACGAGCGTTAAGCCAGGTATGCTGGCAATTCTGGACTAGGGCAGCAGCAGAAGGCACATAGATCTCACTCTCAGAGGCAGGAAACAGGGGTGGTTTGAAGCCAAAAACACACTCAAAAGGGGAAAAGCCAGTAGAGGCACAAGGTAGAATGTTGTGTGCATACTCAACCCATAAAATCTGTCGAGACTACGAGGAGGGGTTCTGCGAGGAGAGTATTCTGAGACCAGTCTCTAGCTCCTGGTTCAGCCATTCCGTCTGACCGTTCGAGTGCGGGTGGTATCCAGAAGTGAGACTGACTTTGGCTCCCACCAAAGAACAGAACTCCTTCCAAATTCGTGAAATTAACTGGAGACCACGGTTTGACACCACATCCCTATGCCACGTACTCTGCCACTGCAGTCTCCATCTCTGGCCACCAGAACCTCAGCTTAACCCGGGACAAAGTCCTCTTGACCCCTGGGTGACAGGACAGTTGGGAGGAATGGCTCCAATGAATCACCTGTGAATGCAGGTAGTCAGGCACAAACAGCCGTCCTGTAGGACAGTTCTCAGGGACATCTACCCCCTCCAGGGCCCGTAGGACACGGTCCTCGATCTCCCAAGAAACCCCACCCACAACACAGGTAATAGGCAGAATGGGTTCAGGAGACTTAGGTGAGTTGTCAGGATCATAAATCTGAGACAAGGAATCAGGTTTACCATTCTTAGAACCTGTGCGAACAAAGTTAAACCGAGTGAAAAATAAATTCCACCTAGCCTGTCTCGGGTTGAGTCTCTTGGCTCTGCGGATGTACTCGAGATTTTTGTGGTGGGTCCAGACCAGGAACGGTTGCTCCACTCCCTCCAACTAGTGTCTCCATTCCTCCAGGGACATCTTCATGGCCAGCAGCTCACGATCCCCCATGTCGTAATTCCGTTCAGAGCTAGACAGCTTATGGGAAAGGAAAGCACACGATTGAAGTTTATTGTCTTCCACTGACCTCTGGGATAGGATGGCCCCCACCCCAATGTTAGAGGCGTCCACCTCTACAACAAACTGCCAGCGAGGATCTGGGAGCACAAGGACTGGAGCTGTAGTGAAGGCCAGTCTCAACTTGTTAAAGGCCTGGTCTGCCCAAGATGACCAGACAAACCTGTTCTTGGGGGAGATCAGCTCATGCAACGGGGCAGCCACAGTGCTGAAGTTCGGCACAAACTTCCTGTAGAAGTTTGCGAATCCCTGGAAATGTTGCACCAGCGGTTCTCAGGTATGGGCCATTCAGCGACGGCCTTGACCTTTTCAGGGTCCATTTGGATCCTCCCCTCAGACACGATGAAACCTAGGAATGAAACTGTGGGCAATGGAACTGACATTTCTCGGCTTTGACAAAGAGTTGGTGTTGGAGGAGCTGATACAGAACCTGACGAACATGTACCTGGTGGGTGGCCTCATCTGGGGAGAAGATTGAGATGTCGTCCAGATATACAAAAACAAACTTATTCAACATATCTCAGAGCACATCATTCACCAGGGCCTGGAAGACAGCAGGTGCGTTGGTTAAACCAAAAAGCATGACTAAATACTCATAGTGTCCACTGGGGGTATTAAATGCAGTCTTCCATTCATCCCCCACCTTAATGCACACCAGATGATAAGCATTGCGTAAATCAAGTTTAGTGAATACTTTGGCATCTTGTAACAGTTCGAATGCAGAGGATATCAAAGGGAGTGGGTATCTGTTCTTGACGGTGATCTCATTAATACCCCTGTAGTCAATGCAGGGCCGAAAAGTGCCATCCTTCTTACCCACAAAGAAGAACCCAGCAGGAGAGGATGACGGTCTGATGATGCCTGCTTTCAAAAAGTTTCAATGTAATCGTTCATGGCCTGTGATTCAGGTGCAGAAAGGGAGTAAAGGCCTCCCTTGGGTGGGAAAGTGCCTGGCAGGAGATCTATGGCGCAATTGTATGGTCTGTGCAGGGGAAGAGAGGTGGCACAAGACTTGCTGAAAACCTCTTTGAGCCCTTTTTTATTGAGTACGATCAATCTGTCTTTATTATCAGGATATGTACCACAGTCCTTTAAAGTAGATGTAATTAAACCTCTTCTTAAAAAGCCCACTAGATCCAGAGGTTTTAGCCAGTTACAGACCCATATCAAACCTTCCCTTTCTCTCTAAGATACTTGAGAAAGCTGTAGCTAATCAGCTGTGTGACTTTCTCCATAAGAACAGTTTATCTGAGGATTTTCAGTCAGGATTTAGAGTGCATCATAGCACAGAGACTGCACTTGTCAAAGTTACAAATGACCTTCTAATGGCATCAGACAAAGCACTCTGTACTTGTCCTGTTAGATCTTAGTGCCGCATTTGACACCATTGACCATCAAATTCTTTTACAGAGACTGGAACATCAAATAGGCATCAAAGGAACCGCCCTAAGCTGGTTTAAGTCGTATAATTTTTAGGTTGATCTCAGTTTGTTTACATCAGTGATGATTCCTCCATGCATACCAAAGTTTGTCACGGAGTTCCACAAGGTTCTGTACTAGAAACACTTCTATTCAGTTTATATATGCTTCCTTTAGGGAACATTATTAGGAATCACTCCATTAATTTTCATTGTTATGCTGATGACACCCAATTATATTTATCGATCAAGCCTGATGAAACCAATCAGTTAACTAATCTTCAAGCATGCCTTAAGGATATAAAAAGTTGGATCACCTACGATTTTCTGATGTTAAATTCAGACAAAACTGAAGTTCTTGTAATTGGACCCAAACACCTCAGAAACAGTCTTTCTAGAGACTTAGTTACTTTAGATGGGATCACTCTGGCCTCCAGCTCCACCATAAAGAATCTTGGAGTTGTTTTTGACCAGGATTTGTCCTTAAATGTCCACATAAAACACATTTCAAAGACTAGTCAGGCAAGCTATTGGTTGAAGATGTAGTCACATATCCCTTTACTGAAAACCTTACTCAAATCATCTCTCTCTCTCTCTCTCTCTCTCACCATTTGTAAACATACATGTCTCATTAATGCATGTTAATGCATGTTACTAACTAAACTTCTTTCCCGGAGTTTCTGTGCTCTCTCGTCCAGCAGGTTCTCATGGATCGTGGTTGCTTCTGTGGTCCTGCACGACGTCCACTACATATATTATTAATGTCATTATTGTTACCATATTTCCATTACAGTTAATAGTTAATTAATGACTTGCCATTGCTGTGCATCTGTGCATCTGTCTCTCTATCTCTATCACAGGTTCCACTGCTACTGTAATCATTTTATCATTCATTGTAATTCATTGTCATTGTACAATATGTTTCTGTTGATTTGTTCTGTACACATGACATCTATTGCACGTGTCACACCAGTATGTCAAGTTGAGTTTTTGTCCTGTCTCCATGTTTGTTTTGTGACTTCCTGTTTTATTTTGGAAATTAACTCTCCTCTCGTTTCAGGTCACTTGCCCTTCCTCATGTGTCACTAGTCTTTAGGTTGTCTTCCCTGATTCCTGATTGTGTCCACCTGTTCCCCATTTCCCTCCATGTGTGTTTATAGTCTGCGTCTCACTTTGTCTTATGCCAGTGTGTCAAGTCTGTTGTCCTGGTTACCAGCCGTCTCATCATAGTCAAGTCTGTATTAATCTCGTAGTCTAGTTTTGTTGTTTTCTTCTAGTTCCTCGAGTGATTTTTTGTTGGCACTCAACCAAGATGAGTTTAAAACCAACATGCCCCCATAGCCCAGGTGGGTCGCCTTGGCGCCCAGGTGGAACAGATCCTCACCCTCCTCTCCAAGGACACAGCTGCAGCAACCGGTACTCCAGAGCCCTCCCCCGTAGCCACACCCGCTGGCGCATGCACCAGGTTGGCACCCCCGGAACGGTACTCCAGAGACCCTGGACAAAGTAGGTCATTCATTACCAAATGCGAAATGCACTTTGAACACTCACCCCGTGACTTCCCCATAGAAAGATCTAAAGTCGCCTTCGTGATGTCACATCTCACGGAGAGGGCCCGGGTGTGGGCCACGGCGGAGTGGACCAGGGGTTCCGAAGTGTGTGTTACGCTTGAGAGGTTCTCAGAATCGTCTTCGACCCTGTGGCGACAGATTGGGAGAAGGCTCGGGAACTCAGCAGGCTGAAGCAGGGGGGAGACTCGGTTTGTGATTACGCCATCCGCTTCCGTACCCTGGCGATGGAGAGCGGGTGGAACGCCACGGCTTTGTACAACGTCTTCCTGAAGGGGCTCTCAGACCCTATCCAGGATCTTCTGGTCCCGTTGGACCTCCCTCCGGACCTCGACTCCCTCATTGCCCTCGTCATCCGCACGGATAACAGGCTGCAGGAGCGGCGCGGGGCCAGGTCTGTGCCAGCCACTGCACTAGGTTCCTCCATGGCTCTTTGGCATGCTGCACCCCATCAGTTCCCTCCCGAGCAGCATCCTTGACCCGCTTCCAAACAGGAGGAGGAGCCCATGCAGCTGGGAAGGGCCCGGCTCTCCCGGGAGGAGCGGCAGCGGCGTTCCCAGGAGGTCGGTACTTTTACTGCGGCACGCAGGGCCACCTCATTGCTGCCTGCCCCGTGAAACTGCACTCTCTCATCCTCGGGATCCCCTGGCTGGTGCGCCACAACCCAAGCATAAATTGGTGCACTGGGGACATTATTGGGTGGGGGGAGGGTTGTAAGGACCGCTGCCGGGAGCCACAGCCCGAAAATCAACATCGAGACATGTTGAACTCGTTCTGCAACGTCTCCTAGAAAATAAATTGTTTGTCAAAGCAGAAAAGAGTGATTTTCATGCCAAAACTGTCTCCTTCCTGGGCTTTATCGTAGCCCCTGGAAGGATTCAGATGGACCCGGCTAAAGTTAGCGCTGTAGCCAAGTGGCCTACACCTGATAACCGCAAGAAAGTGCAGCAATTTCTAGGTTTTGCCAACTTTTACAGGCGGTTTATCAGAGGCTTCAGCGCGATAGCAGCTCCTCTCCACACTCTCACATCGCCGCAGGTACCGTTCCGCTGGTCCGTCGACACAGACACAGCCTTCCACGAGTTAAAGTGACGGTTCACCACAGCGCCTATCCTCACGCTTCCCGACCCCTCTCGCCAGTTCGTGGTGGAGGTCAACCCTTCCAATGAGGGGATTGGGGCCCTTCTGTCCCAGCGAGCTGAGGCAGACAAGCTTCACCCCTGTGCCCTCTTGTCATGACGCCTGACGGCAGCGGAGCAAGACTATGACGTGGGAAATCGAGAACTGCTGGCCGTGAAGGTGGCACTGGAAGAGTGGCGGCACTGGCTTATCTTACAGACCGGGGGCCAAAAACACAAAGCCCGATGCCCTGTCCCATCTTTTCAGCTCGTGGCCAAGGAACCTGAGCCAATTCTTCCACTTAACTGTGTGGTTGGAGCGGTTACCTGGCCCATAGAAGCCGAGGTGAAGCAGGCGAATGGTGAGACTCCTCCACCTAGTGGGTGCCCCGATAATCGTCTGTTTGTCCCTGTTAATCTGCGCCCACAGATGATTCACTGGGCTCACTCGTCTCTGCTCACCTGCCATCCGGGCATGTTCACCATCGCGCATCGGTTCTGGTGGCCATCCATGGAACCGGAGGTTTGGGAGTACGTTGAGGCGTGTCGAGTCTGTGCCAGGAACAAGACCTCCTCCAGAGCTCGCCAGGCTTGCTACAGCCTCTTCCCATTCCATCCCGGCCGTGGGCGGAGATCTCCATGGACTTTGTCACGGGGCTCCCGATCTTCAAAGGTAACACTACGGTTTTAACCATGGTGGACAGATTCTCCAAAATGGCACATTTTATAGCCTTGTCCAAGTTGCTGTCAGCTAAGGAGACGGCAGAGATTATGATGAACAATGTGTTTAGGATCCATGGATTTCCTCAGGACATTGTGTCGGATCAGGGGCCCCAGTTTGTCTCACGGTTCTGGAAGGAGTGCTGCAAGCTCATCGGAGCCACTGCTAGCCTCACATCGGGTTACCATCCTAAAGCTAACGGCCAGACAGAATGCCTCAATCAACTACTGGAAAACAGGCCTCCGGTGCCTGGTGGCACAGAACATGCGTCATGGAGCCAACACCTGACATGGGTTGAGTACGCCCATAATTCCCTTCTCACCTCTGCCACCGGTATGTCCCCCTTCAATTGTGTGTTTGGAAACCAACCCCCGGTCTTTTCCGAGTCCGAACCTGAGGTGTCTGTGCCCTCCGCCCATGCCCTAGTCCGCCGCTGCTGCCACATCTGGGCATCTGCACGCCAGACGCTAATCCGTCAAGGGGACAGGGTTAAAAGAGCAGCAGACTGCAGGAGGAGACCGGCCCCTGCCTATCAGCCCGGCCAGCGAGTATGGCTCTCTGCAGGTAGAGTCTCAAAAACTGGCTCCACACTTTGTCGGCCCGTTCGAAAGTGTCATGTTGCCAGCGACCAACCCACCCCCTTCTCCCCGAATGGTTGAGGGGGGCCCTGTTTATGCTGTGAAGAAGCTGTTGGCTGTGTGCAATCGAGGTCGGCGTAGGCAGTTCCTCGTGGACTGGGAGGGGTACGGCCCAGAGGAACGACAATGGGTCCCGGCCAGGTTCATCTCATTTGTGACTCCGCTGCACACATTAAAGATCACCCAGACATTCCAGGGCCGTCTGGTATTCGGCCTTGGGGGGGGGGGGCGCTTTTGTTTCCCCGGTGTTGCCCGGCGTTAAGAAAATAAAGTCATCTGCTTCATCCCGTACTCTGCATTCGAGTCCTCTGTTTTGAGTTTCCTGGTTACCAGCATGTCTGTCCTTCCTGGGAGAGGGATCCCTCCTCTGTGGCTCTTCCTGAGGTTTCTTCCACCTTTTTTTCCTGTTAAAAGGGTTTTTTTGTGGGAAAATTTTTCCTCACTCGAACCGAGGATCTAAGGACAGAGGGTGTCACTCCCTGTTGTAAAGCCTTCAGAGGCTAAATATGTTTTGTGATTTTTTGGGCTATACAAATAAAATTTGATTTGACTGTGAGCCGTTGTATTGACTCTCCGGCACAGGAGAGAAAAGTAACCATGCTTAACATTGTCTTTGCTGATTCCCCTGCAGACCCCGGATATCCCTACTTCAGCTCCATCCCCTCATGCTACTATCACCTAAAAGAAATGTTCAGCAAATCCAAAGCGTTGTCACTCCCTCTGTACCAATCCTACGACTGTGCCATCAATCTCATCCCCAGATTCACCATCCCCAAGGGAAACCTGTATTCGGTCTCGGGACCGGAAAAACAAACCATGAGAGACTACATAGACTCATCACTGAAGGCGGGGCTTATCCGTCCCTCCTCATCTTCTGCAGGTGCCGGTTTCTTTTTTGTGGCAAAGAAAGACGGGTCATTAAGGCCATGCATAGACTACAGCCCATTGAATGACATTACGATTAAAAACCGCTACCCTCTACCCCTGATGTCCTCTGTTTTCGATCAGCTAAAGCAGGCCAAGATATTTACGAAACTAGATTTGCGCAATGCCTACCATTTAGTCAGAATAAAGGAGGGAGATAAATGGAAGACAGGGTTTAATACCCCCAGCGGGCACTACAAGTATTTGGTCGTGCCCTTCGGACTCACAAACGCACCTGCTGTATTCCAGGCCATGATCAACGACGTCCTTCGGGACTTTTTAGACCGGTTTGTTTACGTCTACTTAGATGACATATTGATTTACACATCAGACTTAGAATCACACAAGATACATGTGACCCAGGCTTCATTGTAGCCCCTGGAAGAGTGCAGATGGACCCGGCAAAGATATGAGCTGTCGTGGACTGGCCCACACCCAATAATCGCAAGAAGGTTCAGCAGTTCCTCGGATTTGCTGACTTCTATAGGCGGTCCATCGGGGACTTCAGCACAATAGCTGCTCTGCTGCACACATTAACATCTCCCAAGGTACGTTTTCTTTGGTCTCCAGAGGCGGAGACGGCTTTCCAGGAACTTAAACGCCGCTTCACCACTGCTCCGATCCTCACTATGCCGGACAGAAGGCAGCGGCAGTTCGTGGTGGAGGTGGATGCCTCCAACGAGGGGATCGGGCCCAGAGATTGCAGCAGGACGGTAAGATGCACCCATGTGCTTATTTGTCCCGGTGCTAAGGCTGAATGAAATTATGATGTCGGAAACAGGGAACTGCTCGCAGTCAAGGTGGCTCTAGAAGAGTGGTGTCATTGGTTAGAGGGGGCCAGCCAGTCATTACCTGCCAGTACATACGTCAAGCTAAGCGACTTAATTCTTGCCAGGCGCTATTTTTTAATCGCTTCTATTTTTCCCTCTCTTTACAGGCCGGGGTCCCAGAACATCAAGCTGGACGTCCTGTCACGACTCTTTGACCCCGAGCCTGTAGCCAAGGAGCCTGAACCCATCCTCCCACTGTCCTGTGTGGTTGGAGTGGTAACTTGGCAAATAGAAAAGGCGGTTAAGCTGGCTAACCGTGTAGCCCCGCCACCTAGTGGGTGCCCTGAAAACAAGCTGTTTGTCCCGGCTGATCTGCGCCTACACACCTCACACCTCGCCACTTTTCTGTCATCTGGGAGTCAGGCGGACCATGTTCGCCATCTTCTGTAGGTTCTGGTGGCCGTCTATGGAGCCGCAGGTCCGGGAGTAAGTTGAGGCTTGCTTGGTCTGCGCCCGCAATAAATCCTCCACTGGATTACGCATGGGCCTGCTCCAGCTGCTTCCAATTCCCTCCCGGCCATGGTAAGACATCTCCCTGGATTTCGTCACAGGGCTCCCGGTCTCTCAAGGTAACACCACGGTCCTGACCGTGGTGGATCGATTTTCCAAGATGGTTAGATTTATTGCTTTGTCTAAACTTCCATCAGCCAGAGAAACAGCAGAAATCATTCTCAATCACGTATTCAAGATCCATGGTTTTTCAAGAGACATTGTTTCTGACCGGGGGCCCCAGTTCTGTAAGCTCATCGGAGCCAAAGCCAGCGTGACGTCGGGATATCATTCTGAGGCTAATGGCCAGACCAAGCGGCTCAACCAGCGGCTAGAAACCGGCCTCCGGTGTCTTGTGTCACAGAACCCTGCTAGATGGAGCAAACACCTGGTCTGGGTGGAGTATGCGCACAATACACTCCCCACATCTGCCACAGGTTTCACCCCTTTTAAATGTGTGTTTGGCTACGAGCCCCCTCTCTTTGCAGACAGTGAGCCAGAGGTGTCAGTTCCCTCTGCCCACACCTTATTCCGCCACCGCATCTGGGCAGCCACAAGACAGGTGCTCATCAGACAGGGAGATCGGGTGAAAAGAGCGGCCGACCGCAAGAGGAGCGCTAAACTACCAGAGAGTGTGGCTCTCTGCCAAAGACCTGACACAGGCACTGTCAGGTCATGTGAGGTCATGTCTTGTTTTGTGTTTTTGTCTCGTCATTTCCTGTTTTATTTTGAAAAGTAACTCTCCTCTTGTTTCAGGTCACTTGCCCTTCTGGGTGTGTCACCTGTCTGATTGTCTTCCCTAATCACCGATTGTGTGCACCTGGTGCTCCCTTCCCTCCATGTGTTTAAATAGTCTGCGTGTTCCTTGTCTTGTGCCAGTGTGTTCGTCTTTGTTGTCATACCATCGTCATCATTTGCTTGTTTTTATGTTTTTATGTGAAGCACTTTGTGTCACTTTTTTTGTATGAAAAGTACTATACAAATAAAGTTTGATTAATGATATAACAATTCATGTCATTTTACCTGTATTGCTTTTTAATCAGTGTAATAGGTCCACCAATACATATACAGTACAATAGCTCCAGCCTAACATTTGTATCATGCATTTCTATTATATATTGTAATTTGTGTTTGTGACTAACCCTAACCCTAACCCATTTTTCCTGTTCCTGTTCCATAGCTTTCTAACATCTGTTCATGTGTGTTCTAGTGTAATCTTCATCCTACACCCCAGAGAGTGAGAATCAGCAGGAGTAGGGAGTCATGTTTGAAAGCCCTAAATGTGTTCCAGCTTCACAGAATATTCTTCTCACAGCAGGGTGGATGATTAGGCAGAGTGCTCCATACAGTAAATTGATTTCTAGGACAGAATAACCGGTCTTACTGGCCTCACTCAGGAGACAACACCTCTTCCTTCCGTTCCCTTCTCTGTCTACCTCTCACTCTGTCACATTTACACATAGCCAAGGGGGAATGGCATATACATTAAATCATTTATGGAATCTATATGTCTGTAGTTTCAGCCCAAAATGTTACTGTGCTCAAGGCTGCTGAGATGTGTCAGCTGTCTACTGTATGAAATAGCTAATAGCCAGTTTTGTGCTCCCTTTCTGGCAATGGTTTCGCATGTGTACTGCCATATCCAAGACTGGATAGGTGCTATGAATAAAACATTGAATCCATTAAAAAATTAATCGCTTTTTGTTTTACCTTAGGCATAATTATGGTGCAATTCCTCCCAGAGTGCATGTGTGTGTGTTTGCAACTTGGCTCACTTATCTGCAAAATTCAAAACTGCACTATGATCCACCTAATACATGGTTGTTTTCTGAGTTGACATTTGGGAAATACAAGGTTTTGACCTGACAGCAGTTGTACTTTGTAAATAATGTAGATGTTAGCATGTATTGTGTGTGAGAGAAAGATGAATGGTTTTTCGTGATGTAACAAAGCCTCATGATGTGCTGTTGTAAGGTCATGTTTGTGTCCTATGAAATATTCAGAGTGCATGTTGCTAACAAAATGGCATGGACGTGCTCCTGGGTGGCTTTGGGACACCAAGGACCTCTGGGTACAGGGTGGAGTGAGCTGAGGGTGGGGAGGGATTAGATGATGCAAAAAGCTAATCAAGATAGAAAGATAAAGGAAAAACAAATAACTACATACGTGTGGATAGGCTCCTATCTGAAAGGTCTTCTCCAAAAAGATAACGCTGTTGGAGGTGTTTTGTGGTTCAGTGTGCTAGAGCAGTGCTTCTCAATCCTGGTCCTCGGGGACCACTGTCCTGCATGTTTTAGATGTTTCCTCCTCCACCACACCTGATTCAAATGATCAGCTCGTCCTCAAGCTCTGCAGTGGCCTGATAACGAGCCACTCATTTGAATCAGGTGTCCCCGAGGACCAGGATTGAGAAACACTGTGCTAGAGTATTCATTTTCAACATTATTATTTAGAACTGTCACATACAAAGACTGCCATCTGTCTTAATCAATCAATTTGATCTGAATCTAAATTTAAAAACATCAGCATCCTTCACTTTTATATTAGAAAGCTACTTCTCTCCTCAGTGTTTTTGAGACATTTCACATCCTTCATACATCCAGGGTATTTTGTCCTGTTGTGTTCTCAGTGGCAACTTTGTAATTTATGATTAAGCCAAAGAGGTCTCTGCCAGGTAGCAAGCCGGAATGATTCTTCTCTTCGGGATGACTGACCGCGTGTGTGTGTTAGGCAGCTGGGACATGAAGCTGCTTTTATTAGTTTCAATCATTGTTACATGAAAAATGTATGAAACCACTTGTCTTGACCACTTGTATGTAAGAGGTTTCTTGTATTGATGAATCACTTCACTCATTGGGCGCTTTAGCATATTTCAGCTCATTGTTTTGGTTTTATCAAACCTGCATCATTTCTAGCCAAAAACAGCTTCTAGGTACAGTAACTGTTTTTTAGTAAAATCCTTGAATAAATCAATCATATACTACCTGCAGACACAGAAAGTTAGTGCCTAGATTGTTAAAGCATTATCATCTAGAGATATTTATATCAGAAGTGAATGAGGGAGGGTGTTAGGGAGAGAGACAGAGATAGATGTTGATGGCTGCTCATTCACTCCACTTGAAGCAGCCTTGGATGGTTTCTAATCCTTCTGAAGAATCTCATCTCCATAACCATCTGAAGGCAGGAAAGCTGCTGATTGTCTCCAGGTGCTACCTGTTCATTGTGGATTCTCTCAATATCAGTGTCGGCAGAGAAGCTCTGTGGGAGGCTCTGTGAAAAGAAGGGATGCTGCAGAACCTCCAGTGGTCACTGATGTTCTTCTGTCACTATTATCTGCTCAAGATAACACATTCATATGCATACTCTTCTAGTCTCAGCACTGCAGGTCATCTCTATGTACTTTGATAAAATAATAACCAGTACCTATCCCACAGTCCAGCAGACAGCCAACAGACACATGGTCTGTTGGCTGGCCCTGAGTTTTTATTATATAGTGCAGCACATCGTATTTTATGTTCCCAGGGCAGAGGGGAAACCAGTTCAATGGCTGTCAAATCCAGAGACCACATATCAATGGGCTCATTAAAAGGAATATCGAGCATGACTTCTAGTGCCGTATACCAGGGGGTCTGCACACAGTCACCAGGCTGAACCTCAGGCATTGCACGCACCAGGTCAAAGTCAAGCAAATTCACTTTCAGTGGACAGTGATGGCAGTCCACAACCATAACATTTTCTGGTTTGAGGTCTGTGTGTATAAGTTCTGTAGAAGTCCAGTAGAAAACTGGGAGAAAGCTGTGGTCAGCTGATGAATAATTGGCCTCAGCTCTGTCATGGGAAAGCCCTGGTGTTCTCTGCTCTGCATGTAAGAATACAGGCATCGATCCAGGAGTTCAAGATTCAGGCAGATCCGATCTTTATAAAACAAAGATAAAGCCATTTTACCTGATGGTACTACATGCATACATGCATGCATGGACCCAAACACTTCAGCTATTCAGGATGGCTGAAGGTTGCTTGGGGTTGCTCTGTTGTGTTTTGTAAGTTTCAGAAAAATTCACACCCACTTAATGCGGTGATTAGCCAGGTGTGCGTGGGTGCGAAAGAAGACAAGGTTTAAACTTTTCTCTTAAGCTCTTTTTTATTTATTGTACAAATACTTCTGTCATTTTTTGTGTGTACAACTGAGTGCAACAGCATGAATGCCTTCGCGAAGAGACTGTCTGAAAATGTTCCTTTATCCCCACAAGACTCATCATGTCAAAATTACAAGAGCTCACATGCTGAAATTCTGTAGACAGATTGCCAAAGCAATGTATGGCAGTCTCCTAGTTTTGCTTTGTTTGCCTTTGTCTTCTCACAAAGTTTTTCTTCTCCCTTTGGCCAGACTTGTAGTATTCAGAGACCAGGAGAGATCATAAGTCCCCATGTTAAAATGTTAAAATGTTCCAACTTCACAGCAGAAATAAACATGTTTACAGCCTGGTACAAAAAACAGTTTTGGTCTCTGTAGCTAACGACAATGTTCATGACAACTGTACCGAGGGTGATTTTTTTTATAGAATTCACCCGTTCAAATGATATTAAAGTCTGTGTAAAGGCAATTCCATGTTTTCTAACAGTGCACACATACGAGAGACACCTGCCTGTGTGCGACCACCTGCCAGGTGCGCCATGCTGCCGGTGATAAGGGGTGTCGGTAATGGCAAAAATACACTGTACACCGTATTGCTTCATCAAAACACTGCAACGGAGCAATAACTTCAAAGTGACGACAGACAGCGTTTCACTGAGATACATGACTTATGAACGTTTGAACAGAGAGAGAAAGACACAGAGAGACAGAGATTGCTTCAACTCGCCCAGAGTGGTTCAGAGGACACGCCCCCACAGTCCTGGAGCTGAGAATACTGCTAATTTGTACCCGATTTTGACACCTAATTTCATAAACTTGTCATTATTTTTAATCATTCAAATTTGGCTGGGTGGTTAATAACAAGTTCTTCTTTAGTCTGACAAACTCAAAACGCATTTATTTTTACTTTTTTTACCCCCCCCCCCTTCTTAAGACAAGATACCAGGTCCTTTTGTCTCTGTAATGTAATAGTAAATTCAATCAACAGACGAAAGGGTATGGAAACACTTCCTGGTGGGGCCGTCTCCTGCAGCAGACAAAGAGGTGTGAGAGGAGTGGCCCTCAGGTATAAATATCTAGGTGTCCCCATATTTATAAAAAACTTTCAGCCTCCAACCTCAAAATCCTCTTCTGAGAAGGGAGGACTGACCGCAAATGCCCCGGATCGTCGCCACTGGGATTTCCACGAACATAATTCAGCGAAATTCATCTGGTGAGCACTGAAATATTGACATTTAAATTTTTATTTATTTATTTTAATGATTTGGGTTAAACTTGGCATAAATAACATTTCTGCTCTCACACATCCAAAATCGGCCTGCTTTTTTCGCTTGTAGCCTGAACGAAGCGACCAGGTCTTTTCACTTGTCTCCTTAAACGAAGTGACCAGGTCTTTGATTACTTATATCCTTAAATAAGTGATTTGCTTTTGTCGTTTGTAGCATGAACAAACGACCAGGATCTTGAATTACTTGTATCCTTAAAAGAAGTAATAGCTTTTTTCGCTTGCAGCATAAACGAAGCGACCAGGTCTTTAATCACCTATATCCTTAAACGAAGTGATTTGCTTTTTTCGCTTGTAGCATAAACAAAGCGACCAGGTCTTTTCACTTGTCTCCTTAAACAAAGTGACCAGGTCTTTGATTACTTATATCCTTAAATAAGTGATTTGCTTTTTTCGTTTGTAGCATGAACAAGCGACCAGGATCTTGAATTACTTGTATCCTTGAAAGAAGTAATAGCTTTTTTCGCTTGTAGCATAAACGAAGCGACCAGGTCTTTAATCACCTATATCCTTAAACGAAGTGATTTGCTTTTTTCACTTGTAGCATAAACGAAGTGACCCTTTACAGAGACGTCTGTAATTGTAATAGTTGTGCACAACCTCCATTTGGAATGGGGAATGGAAGCTCTGCCGAGGTTGGACCTCCAGAGGGGCCGATCGTGGATGTTATGAGACGGAAATATGGGGATAAAAGTTTTAAATATTTAAATGTCTGGACAGCTGAGTTTGGATTCCCAATAGGGGGATCCCTCAGTTTAAAAACATATTCGTAACCCGGGTGGATGGAACATACTTCCACGGAAACTCCTCTTTGCAGACCAAGAACACACCAGTGGCTGAGAATCCAAATTAAAAGAGGTATGGGGCCCTTTTGAAAACCCAATTTCTGTTGCTGTGTGTTGTTGGAGGTCTGTAAAGCTGGAGTTCCAAAGAAGCTGATGCTACCCAATTTTCAATATAAGAAGAAAAACTGAAGGGAAAAGAACAAGAAATCAGAGTGAAAATTAAAGTTTCTGTAAGAAAATTAGAAAATGCAAAAGGTCAAAAAAAAAAATGTTTTCAGATGTGGAATGGGGAAGTAGAGACACAAAACAACTACCCTTTCCATGTGAAAAAGGAGAAAAAAGAAAAAAGAAAAAAGAAAAAGTTGAAACCAATGAAATGCAAATTTCACAAACACAAAGAACACCAGACTCGCAGATTTGTTCTTTAATGTGTCCGTTCCACCCCAGAAGCCTACCCCACAACATCAGTGGACTCAGCCGTCAAAAGTTCCTGCATTGTATGGAATGATGCACACCTTTCCAAACTTCACAGACACACCCATGCCTGCCCGTGACCAAAAAACTCTTTAAGAAAAAGGAAGAAACAACACAGAAAGAACTTCACATGGCAGCAATAACCATGTATAACACAGTCCGAGAACATTGACAACCAGATCATGAACATAGAGGAAGAGGACGTGGCCAACACAAATACTGGGAAAGAAAACCTCCAAATGATGTCTGTTTCCTCTGTGGTCAACAACAAACACAAATGTCACAAAATACCTCATCGACCCTGGTGGACAAGTTGGACTGAAAATGGTTAAGGGTTGTCGGAGAGGGATGGACTCCTGCTGACAAGCCAAACCAACTTGTGGGATCGGAAGAAGGTACTGCACCACACACATACACACACACACACACACACACACACACTGCGCAGATTAATACACAATCTATAGAGATTTCAGAAAACAGACATGCAATTGCTCTAACATATGTTCAGTACACATCTGATCATTTCAAGAAGTTTCCACAACATACATTGACTCAGGAGCCACAAACTCTGTGATAAAAGCTTTAGAGCTCAATACAAAACCAAAAATGAGTGGAGACTATGTGTACTCTGTTGGTTCATCAGGTCAAACAATCAGAGAGAACATTACCGTCCCACTCAAATGTGCGGATGGGCCAGATACAATCTTCAAACATGCACTCTTGCTCTCAAAGGTCTGTCCCATTAACCTGATGGGCAGGGATTTGATGTGCAAATTAGGCCTTTGTCTGATCTCAGCCCCAGAAGGTGTCAAAGTTCACAGGCTATCCGATCTGGAGCAAAATTTTTCACACTCCTTTGCTCACCACACCCAAGACCTACAATATGCATATCAATGGAAATTGCAGCCATCAACTGCATCTGAGATTCTTTCTTTAGCTAGAAAAACTGTTTTAACAGCTACAGTAGATTTCACGACACTAGAGGATCTGCATTGTACCTCTCATGTGTCACCAGGACCTGATGAGCCATATGAGGAAGGTTGGTTGAGAGAGAGATATGATAAACTCACACTGACACACATTTATTGGACACAACATAAATGCGCTATATCAGTCTCTCTCACACCAGCTCAATGTGATATGTACACCATAGATCATTCGGTCCCACACATCACACTTGCAAAACACACAATAGATAATTGGGAAGATTTGGGCCCTCTATAAAATCATGCGCGCAGCCGATTGGCAAGAAACATCTGATCGATCTATTTTTATTTTATTTATTTTTTTTTCCACCTACACTGCAGTGCTACTCTAGGAGTTTACCATCTGATGTGCACACTCAAAGAACAATCCAGTTGGTACCTAAAAGCGCTTCTAAATCTTTTCCTTTTTTTGTCTGTCTTTTCCTTTTTGTCTGTGTTGAAGCAACAAGCTACAGCTATTACAGCCTTACAGGAGGTCCCTAAGACACTGTGGACTGTTAATAAGTATGATGTTGGCCTCATCAAAGACTGTAAACCTGTTGTCATTACTCCAAAATCAGACTTTAGACCTTGCAAGGATCAATATCCACTTAAACAAGAAGCCATCGATGGCATAACACCAGTCTCTGAGTCTCTTAAAGCAGCAGGAGTAATTATTCCCTGTGATGACTCTCCAGTGCGCACACCTTTGTTATGCAATGTTTTCAACCCTGTCACTCTCTTTCCCACACCAGACGATGGACAAGAACATAACTGTGTTGCTATTCTCCAACAGGTCTGAGACTGGATCTACAAGAAACTCCATTAACTAACCCTGATTTGGTTGTTTTTGTAGACGGATCTCTTTCCCGCGACCCACAAACTAGTCGCAACAGAGTTAGATTTGCTGTTGTCACTAATCATGAAACTCTTGTCTCAGGTTCACTCCCTTCTCACTATTCATACTAACAACTCAGATTCTGTCTCTCTAGGAAACGCAAGAGCTGATGCTGCTGCAAAAAGAGCTGCACTCCAAACCCATCATCCTTGATCCTTTGATTGTTTCAACTCCTGTCTCTATTCCCAGTTCTCTTACAGCAATTCTGCGTGGTGGAGACCCGATAACAAACCTTGCCTAACATTTCTTTCCTCAGTTTGCAAATTGACACATGGATTGGACCATGTGTCAAAAGGGGGGGATCTTCTACTCTCTCTCAAATCTCCCAACAGGTGAAATCAGCCCTTCCACTAGCAGCTTCCACATTACTGCATGACTTCCAGCCATCCACGAGAACCTGCTGGACGACAGAGCACAAAAACTCCGGGGAAGTTCGGTTAGTAGCATGCATTAATGAGACATGTATGTCCACTGATGGTGAGAGAGAAAGAGGGAGGAGAGGGGGAGGGAGAGAGAGAGAGAGAGAGAGAGGAGGAGAGTCCCCCGGCAGTCTAGTCCTATGGCAGCATAACTAAGGGATGACCTGAGCCAGCCCTAACTATAAGCTTTATCAAAAAGGAAAGTCTTAAGTCTACTCTTAAAAGTGTTGACCGTGTCTGCCTCCCGAACCCAGAATGGTAGTTTGTTCCACAGAAGAGAAGCCTGATAGCTGAAAGCTCTGGCTCCCAATCTACTTTTGGAAACTATAGGAACCACAAGGAACCCAGCATCCTGAGAGCGCAGTGTTCTAGAGGGGTAGTAAGGTACTATGAGCTCTTTTAGATATGATGGTGCCTGACCATGAAGAGCTTTGTAAGTAAGGAGAAGAATTTTAAATTCTATTCTAGATTTGATAGGTAGCCAATGCAAGGAGCCAAAATGGGAGAGATGTGATCTCTGATCTTGGTTCCTGTCAGAACACGTGCAGCAGCATTCTGAATTAACTGCAAAGTCCTAAGAGACTTATTGGAGCAACCTGATAGCAAAGAGTTACAATAGTCCAGCCTAGAAGTAACAAATGCGTGGACTAGTTTTTCTGCATCCACTTGAGATACGATGCGTCTGATTTTGGCGATGTTACGTAAGTGGAAGAATGCAGTCCTCGAAATTTGTTTTATGTGGACATTAAAGGACAAATCCTGATCAAAAACAACTCCAAGATTATTTACAGTGGAGCTGGAGGCCAGGGTGATCCCGTCTAAAGTAACTAAGTCTCTAGAAAGCGAGTTTCTGAGATGTTTCGGTCCAATTACAAGAACTTCAGTTTTGTCTGAATTTAACATCAGAAAATTGTAGTTCATCCAACTATTTATATCCTTAAGGCATGCTTGGAGTTTAGTTAATTGATTTGTTTCATCAGGCTTGATCGATAAATATAATTGGGTGTCGTCAGCATAACAATGAAAATTGATAGAGTGATTCCTAATAATGTTCCCTAAAGGAAGCATATATAAACTAAATAGAAGTGGTCCTAGTACAGAACCTTGTGGGACTCCATGACAAACTTTGGTATGCATGGAGAATTCATCATTGACGTGAACAAACTGAGATCGATCTAAGAAATGCGACTTAAACCAGCTTAGGGCGGTTCCTTTGATGCCAATTTGATGTTCCAGTCTCCGTAAAAGAATTTGATGTCAATGGTGTCAAATGCGGCACTAAGATCTAACAGGACAAGTACAGAGATGAGTCCTTTGTCTGATGCCATTAGGAGGTCATTTGTCACTTTGACTAATGCGGTCTCTGTGCTATGATGCACTCTAAATCCTGACTGAAAATCCTCAAATAGACTATTGTTATGGAGAAAGTTACACAGCTGATTAGCTACAGCTTTCTCAAGTATCTTAGAGGGAAAGGGAAGGTTTGATATCAGTCTGTAGTTGGCTAAGACCTCTGGGTCTAGAGTGGGCTTTTTAAGAATAGGTTTAATTACAGCTACCTTAAAGGACGATAATAAAGACTAAAGATTAATCATATCCAATAAAGAAGGACTAACTGTAGGTAAAACATCCTTGAGCAGCCTGTTTGGGATGGGGTCTAAGAGATAGGTTGACGGCTTAGATGCCTGTAGTACTATCAACAAGATGATCTATTTGTGAGGGGCTAAAGGAAGCAGACAAGTCCTCTGTTACATTGAGACATGGCATTGAATTCAATGCTGAAAGAATCACTTGGCTAATTTGGCTACAACACTATCAGATAAACATCTGCTGTAAGAGTTTCTGCAAAAAGGCTTGTAGTCTAGTAGTATGAACTCAAAGGTTATTAAAAAATGGTCAGACAGAAGAGGATTCTGTGGAAAGACTATTAGATTATCAATTTTGATGCCATATGAGAGAACAAGATCAAGAATGTGGTTCAGACAATGAGTCGGTTTATTTACACTCTGACAGAAGCCAATTGAATCTAATAGAGAGATAAACGCAGTACTAAGACTATCATTGTGGTTGTCCACATGAATGTTAAAATCACCTACAATAATTACTTTATCTGTTTTAAGGATCAAGCCTGATGCAAATTCTGCAAATTCAGATAAAAATTCAGAGTAAGGACCAGGAGCTCGATATACTGTAACAAATAAAATTGGCTGCGATGTTTTCCAGGTTGGGTGAATGAGGCTAAGAGCAAGACTTTCAAATGAATTATAATTTAGTTTAGGTTTAGGATTTATTAATAGACTTAAGTCAAATATGGCTCCAACTCCACCACCTCGACCGGTACTTCAAGGAATATTAGTATTACAATGACTGGGTGGAGTGGATTCATTTAAGCTAACATATTCATCCTCCTGCAGCCAGGTTTCAGTGAGACAAAACAAATCAATATCATAATCAGATATTAATTCATTGACTAAGACAGCTTTAGATGACAAGGACCTGATATTCAGGAGTCCACATTTAATTCTCTTATTTTGGACTGTTGGAGATGTTGATTTAATTTTTATTAAGTTTTTACGATGAACTCCTCTTCTGTTTGTTTTATCTTTAAATAATGTAGGTGACGGGGGACAGACACAGTCTCTATACTAAAGGACTGGGTGGGCAACTGCTCTAATGGAGGCGCAGAGCAGCGTGTAAGACTGCAGCTCTGCTTCCTGGTCTCAACTGTGGGTTGTCACGGTTTTGGTCGACTAATAAACTTGGCCATATTTCTAGATATGAGAGCTGCTCCATCCGAAGTGGGATGGATGCCGTCTCTCCTAATCAGACCAGGTTTTCCCCAGAAAGGTGTCCAATTATCTATGAAGCCCACATCGTTTGCTGGACACCACCTCGACAGCCAGTGGTGGAATGACGACATGCGGCTATACATGTCATCACTGGTCACACTGGTGAGGGGTCCAGAGAAAACTACGGAGTCCGACATCGTTTTAGCATATTCACACACCGATGAGACATTAATTTTAGTGACCTCCTATTAACCGGGTGTCATTACCACCAACGTGAATAACAACCTTACTGTATTTACATTTATCTTTAGCCAGCAGTTTCAAATAAGACTCGATGTCGCCCGCTCTGGCCCCTGGGATGCATTTAACTATGGCCCCCAGTGTCGCTAACTTCACGTTTTGGACTATGGAGCTGCCAATGACCAGAGTTCGTTTCTCAGCGGGTGTGTCACTGAGAGGAGAAAATCTGTTTGAAACGTGGAGTGGTTGGTGGTGTACTGTGGGCTTCACTTTGGGGCTATGCCGCCTTCGGACAGTCACCCAGCCTCCCGGCTGCTCGGGAACTGCCGGGGGACGGTTAGCTGAAGCTACCTGCGGCAGGCTAACTATCTGAGCTACTGACTGTTCGGTGGTGCGGTACCGTGCCTCTAACTCACTGACCCTCGCCTCCAAAGCTACAAATAAACTACATTTATTACAAGTACCATTACCACTAAAGGAGGACGAGGAGTAACTAAACATGTGGCACACAGGGCAGGAGAGAGCAGGAGAGGAGAGAGCAGGAGAGGAGAGAGAAGGCATTGCTATCGCTAGTTAGTGTGACTAACAGAAACTGGTGAAACTAGCAGATTGTGGTCACTTTAATAAAGAGACCTGTTCGTGCACAAACAGAACAAGTCTAAGGATAGTGCAGAGATAAGTAGATAATCGCTGTTTAGGTGAACAGAGCAGAGAGCACCGTGGCAGCAACACCGATAACCGGAAGTGACACAATACGTTACTGCAAAGCACGTCGTCCTCGCCCCAGTGTTGAACACCATATCTGATTATTGTGACCGTCACAATAATCAGATATAAAGAACCAAGGAGATTTAACTTATTCTTCTTCATCTTCTGCTCAAACAAGGACTGAAAACAATGTCTTTGTTTAACCAAAATGTTATTGATCCCTTCCTGTGTGGAAACTGGGTCAAACATGTACAGTACACTTGTGTTTGTCTATTTTATTATATCTTTCACTATATCCATGTATGATTCTTCTACTTCTACACAGCAGTCTGCAATGTGTGAATGTGTTGCCATGGCAATGTACAACTTGTTCATTCATCCACTGTCTGTGACGTAAAATAGAACCTGATTCTGCTTATTTAAATCTATTTGCTTCTTTCTTTTTCTCATGAATCAACACAGGGAAAAAAGTATCTGTTTGCCAAAGGTCATGTATGTGTGTGTATGTGTATAATTAAAGAACATGGACAGATGTGTGTGAAATCAAATGAAGAACTGTGCTTCTAAAACAGGAGTGGTTTTATTTACCCTCTGGGTACTTCTCCATGGCTCATGAGTCTGGCTGGGTGACAGGCTGAAAGGAGCCAGGACAACAGCAGCTGGATGTGGTGGCCAGATTCAAGTAAACATCCACCATTTTGATAATTTCAGCTGTGATCACATGATGTTTAAGGCACAGATCAAGTCAATCCCAAATGAGAGTGTAATATGAATTAAAAATAGGTGACAGTTTGCTCAGTAGGTAGAGCGTCCGCCCCATGCACAAGAGGCTCAGTCCTTTCTGCAGCAGGGTTTGAGTCCGACCTGTGACCTGTTATAGTCATATACTGTATGGCAAACTCTGACTTGTAGTCCAGACATACAAACTTCCTTACTGGTAGGGTTCACTACGTAAACAAACAAGTGTATAGCTCACTTTTAATTAGCTCATTTGATTCTATTAGCATTAATACTGTATTTGGAGTTCTGTGAGTTCTGCCCTTTATTTCTGAGAGGCTTACAGCAAAATCTTATTGTTATTAATAACAAAATTTAACAATTCCATTCAAGTCTCTAGAAGTTGTTGTTGACAGGATCAAAAATTCAGTTTGTTGTCCACTGACCTGCTAATTCTACACCGACTATGGCTGTGTAAGATCTGTCTGTGTGGGGTTCATTGTCTGTGTTTGTCTTTCTCTTGTTATATTCTTTCCCGTATGACTGCACACACACACACACACACACACACACACACACACACACACACACACACACACACACACACACACACACACACACACACACACAGTGCTGACAGAGGCTAAAAGTAAGACCAGTGGACAGAGAAATGCTGAATCAAGCAGACCTGAGCCTTCACCAGTACAGAGCATGTGGCCTCATCAATAATGGAAAAGTCCTGAAAATCACTGATGTGTGTGTGTGTGTGTGTGTGTGTGTGTGTGTGTGTGTGTGTGTGTGTGTGTGTTAGTATGTTTATTAAGACATCACACTAATCTTCTCAGGGTGTGTGTCACAAGAAATAAATGGTAAGGCCTATGGTATATCCAGATCACTGTGAGGTGGAGCTTCAAATGTGTCTTATCAGTTGACACAGCTGTACCTCAGAGGATACTGTGAAGCTAATCTGAATGATGTACACACTATGATCACCAGCCAGAGGTTTGCAGACATCACGACACGTTACTGCCTCCAGCAACTCTCAAATCTTAGTTAATCTGTGAACTAAGAATTAAGGAGTTTCAGCTACAGGCTGAAGCTCATATCACATGCATGCAGTGCAACCATTTCATTTTACATTGCTTTGATCAAAGTCATCATCTGTGGACATAATTGTGTAGGTTTTGCGTGCACCAAATATCTGGACCACTATTTAATTTGTCCAAACATAATTTAAACAAATGCTAATAATATGGGCATAATTGGCATTCAAATCTTGATATTCTTTATCAATTGACCCAGCTGATTGGTTATAGTGAGGTAAAGCTCTCAAGCATCACATCTTGAATGGATGCAAATTAGTTCAAAAGTTTAGAGACACTTTCTCATTTAATGTTTTCATATCTACATTTTAGTTGAACATTAAAGACATGAAAACTATGACGTGGGCATAAAACCACATAAATATGAGGTTTGGTCTTCATAAATATTCAAGAAAATTGACATTACCACCTCTTTGGCTGGAGGTGGAGGAGATTTTAGCACTTAAAACTGGATCATATTTTATGAAGAAAATGTTTTCTGGTTTTCCCTCGGATGTTGTTCAGCTGCTCCACCTCAGCTCTGTGATTTACAGAGTTTCCCAGTGGACAGTGAAGTAAACTGCTGTGAACTGTAGCCGCCTTTTAACTGATATTAGCTCACTTACTTAGTTGTAGTGCTCAAACTGTGAGCTCTGAGTACTGGGGGACTGTTTGTATTTACACTGGTACCACAGAAGTTTTGGACCACCAGAAAGAGGATGTTTTCAGGTCCAAGAGGAGAGGGGGTGCAGACTGGGAGCAGCACCAGAATGGGCACCAGAACAGGAGCCAGGCTAGCAGGCAATGTAACAGGCTCATCAAAGGCCGAGCATGACAGAACTGGGCTGACTGCTGTTGGACTAGTAAGTAATATTAGTCTGCTATGTCTTGTGTTGTTGCACTTGCTTAATGTTTGGCTGTTAGCAAAGTTGTCAATGTTCTAATTTTTGATCATAAGTAATGCAATCAGAACAAGTGCATGCATGCAGCATCTAAAACAATGTAACTGCACGTTGAACCTAGGATCACAGAAATATTAATTCTTATATGATGTTGCTTTAATGCAGATGTTCCAGTTGGTAGGGTGGTTAAAAATGTTTTTAAAAATCATACTATGCTTTAATTATACTTCAAAATGTTGACATGCTCTTATAACGCTGTCTCTTATATTTCTTTCTCTTTTAAAAGGTACCATGTTGAGGTCTTTAAAGGTGTTCAAGGGTGGGTTGTTTTTGTGAAGATCAATCTTTTTTGTAATTTCTTTCTCTAAGTTTAGAGAGCACCTCTTCCTTCCCTTTTCCCCTTATTTGACTCTTCTGGATCATATTATTTTAGTTATCTTTTTAGTTATTTTAGTCAGTGAGTTAATGTATTAGAGGTAGACTTTTCTAAAGAGGGGTGGAATGAAATCTTTGAGCATGAAGAAGTATATTCTGTTCTATATGTTAAGTATAAAGAGTGTAAGGACAGCAAATTCTGTCAAATTATGCGTCTAAGAAAAGTTTTAGGATTAGTTGCCAGACAATCAGCAGAGATTCCATAAAGTAACTGGTCCCTTCATGCTATTTACCATAGAGACATTAGAGGGACGCCTCTGCTCTGGTAGGAACTGGTAGTGCATTCCACCAACAGGGAACAACAAACGAGAAGAGTTTAGATTGCCTTGCATGATCAGTGCTTCACAAACAAATTGTGGTTATTGCAGGCCTGCTGAGAAATGTTATGTGATGGGTATTCTCAGGTCCATTTGGCACAGTCTTCTATATTAAGATTAAGATTAGGAGTTGGGAGCCTTGAAAGGAAAAGGTGATACCCTTGTCTCAGATTTATATTCTGAGAGCCAGATTGCCAGATCTATCTATCTATCTATCTATAAGCTTGTTTGTACAATTTTGAGCCATTCAGCAGCCTACTGTGGCCTGTTTTTTTTTTATTAGATGAGAAGACAATAACTGATTTATTATTTAAGCCTGACCTTGCACCAAAACAGTGGTACTTTCTTATACTTTGCTGTTTGCTACATGTAGGGACAAAGCAAGTATACACCACACGATTTCTTAATCTGAAATTCAAATTCTGTGATCAACAGATGTGAGGAAGAGCTACTGTAAAGGGGAGGTCACAAATACACAGGAAATCACAGGAGTTCTTTAATCCTATTTTATGTCTGGAAATGTGATGATCAGTACTGGAGTTGAGGGGGGATGGGGGGGATGGGGGGGATGGCATCCCCCCTGGGGGAAAAAATGGTCAAAATCATCCCTCTTCTAAAATGGTCATCCCTTCTTCCACCCTTGTGGCATTTTATCAATGCATGTGGAAATTACTTCTATTTAACACTGGAAATAGAATTACCATTAGGGGGAGCTTTAGGATAATCAGCCTATTACCTATGTGATAGTAGGATAGTAGGTTACCGTGAGCGCGGTCGAGGCGGTGACGTTCCATTCCCTGGCTCTTTCCAGAAGAATGGCATCATGGCCAAGTGGAGTGGACAGCTGGACCTAAGGAACTTCGGTTTTAAGATTGCAAGGAACAACAATTCAGAAGGTAAGTCAAGAGTCATCAGTCACGCTTTTTATGAGCCATCATCATACAACCAATTACCAACATGTAGGCTAATTTAATTTGTGGACCGACATAGCAATAACAACACAGCTAATAATGAATGCTAGTTTGGAGTCTAGCTTACACTTTCTATCTAGCAGGATAGCTTACTCGGGTTCATGTTAGTTTTGATTTAATCAGCCTGGAAGTCTGATTCTCCAGGCAGCAAAAAGTGACATTCAAGGCAGGTAGGCTGAAATGAAACCGGCTGATGCTAGGTAGTGAAGTATCTAAACCAGTGTTTTTCAACCACTGTGCCGCGGCACACTAGTGTGCCATGAAAAACCGTCAGGTGTGCCGTAGGAAATTATCCAATTTCACCTAATTCAGTCCCACCAGGATTTCGCAGGCCTTTTTTGAAATAGTTGCGGCCTAAAATGCCTAATGTTACGGGGAAAGTTGCGGTGCTTTTTACATTTTTGTTGCGGGAGAAAGTGAACGTTGCGATAAGTTGCAATTCGACAGTCGTGCTGGGGGCGAGCCCTGGAAGGGGCACAGCGAGCACTAAGTCCACAGCCCCGGGAAGCGGCAAGATCCGGGCGGGAGGGCGCTGTAAAGCTCGTGGCCGGAGCCATGAGCCATCTTCGCTCCCGAGCCTTTCCAAGCCGACCCAGAGCAAGTCGTGGCGCATTGCTGCAGGGGAAATGCACCCGGCGGAGGCCGGCCAGCACCGGAGAGAGGTCCCGCGAAGGGATCCTCCCCCACCGTGCGGCCGCCCCTGACCCGCCAAGTTTGAATTTGTCTTCTCAATTTTGCCATTGTTGTTTACATAATAATCTCTAGATGTCCATAGTTAAGTGGTTATTGTTTCTTTCCGATAAATAGTATTGTCTTGTGCAGGCCATGCAACTGAGAATGCAAGCTATGAATCAGATGGGATTTAGGATTTGCCATGTCTAGCAAGTCACTCTAAAATTGACTAGAATGCAGGAAATTGCATCTAAGAAATACAAAATTTTCTGGGGGAGGACCCCTAGACCCCCCACTGGAAAATATGTCACATAAATGAAAAATTTCACCATCCCCCCTGGTTTCATTTTAC
Organism: Miichthys miiuy; assembly: GCA_036365135.1. Taxonomy (NCBI): domain Eukaryota; kingdom Metazoa; phylum Chordata; class Actinopteri; family Sciaenidae; genus Miichthys; species Miichthys miiuy. The sequence continues at coordinate 1,742,682 of CM071616.1, forward strand.
AACTCGACTACTGGTGATGATTACTGTGTGGCTGCATTGGAAAGACTTTGTGACCTTTCCAGTGAGCAACATTGCAAGGCCCCACGCCCATCATCAGCCCCATTCCCACCCCAACCCACCACACCCCCACAGGATCTGTTGTGTTTATTGACCCCAGTTTGCAGAGTTCACAATCTGGCTCATTGGTAGTTAGAGCCATTGATTGTATGAGTATAACACAGAGATGATCAATCTGTTAAAACTCCACTGGCTGAAAGCAGCCTCTGGGGTCATGGGGAGGTACACAGCAACATGACTATTGGGAGCAGGGGGTGGCTGAACCTGGATGCATTTTCATTTTGTGTGGCTTCATGCATATCTGCTCTTTATACATTCATCACACACACAGAAACATATAGCACATGCACTGTGTAAACATACATTAATCATGATCATGCTATATACACTCTACACATACACAAGTGGCATGTCATGGCAGCAATCAATAACTCACAAAATCCATAACAAACTGTTTAGCATATTCTTTGATCATCTGCAGTGCTGCTCTCAGAAGAATCTTTTAAAGCAGATGGATGAATAGCAACTGTCAAGTATTCTCTTTTCTCTGTCACTATTTCAAATTTCTGCTTGTCATGTCCAGACTGACATATATTAACAACTACTGGAGGAATTGCCACAGACTCCTCATTAATAGCAGGCATGAAATTTAGTAAGTAAGAAACATTCATGTCAAATATTTAATTTGTCCAATACTTTGGTTAATGACCACATTCCTACAGAAGTAATGACAGCATCACACTGTGTTTGGTGAAAGTTAATAAATGTTAGCATGCTAGCACCCTAAATTAAGATGCTAAACATTATACCAACGAAACATCACCATATTACCATTGTCACGAGTTGCTAGCAGAAACAAAAAGAAAATATATGTAAAATAAAGATGAAACAGTTACATAGATATATATTTACTGACATACAGCATTATTTATTATCGATGTTTTAAATCCAGTATAATGTATTTTTTACGTGGCAACAAATACAATCCAATAAAATGAACAGTAAATGGACTGTACTTATATAGCGCCTTTCTAGTCTTCCAACCACTCAAAGCGCACACACATTAATACACTGATGGCATTGGCTGCCATGCAAGATGCCAACTGCTCATCAGTTTTAGGAGCTAACCATTTATACACATGCAGACTGGAGGACCCAGGGATTGAACCACCGATGATCTGATTAGGAGACAACCCGCTCTGCCTCTGAGCCATGTGTCATGTGCAGCAATGTATCTATAAAGATTTGAATCAAAAAATGATGCTAAAGCATCAAAACTGGTTGTAAAGATTGTCCTATTAGGTATTTATATATATATATATATATTTTTTTTATCATTTATATTCTGTGATTTCTCAGGCGAATCCTCTGTATATTTATATTATATTTAGAAATCATAATGTATTCAGCAATAAGCTATGTTGCTTCATTATTGCGTGTATTGCATTATCTGCTTACTCTTCTTTAAGAGTGGGGGGGTGTTTACCTTACATTTAGATATATCTTTAGATATTTAGTATAAATATATAAATGTGTTGTTTATTTTATAAAGATACTTTTACACACCTTGGGGTGTCGGTTAGCTCAGTTGGTAGAGCATCTTACCCATATATGAAGGCTCAGCAGCAGTCCAGGGTTCAAATCTGACCTGTATCCCTTTGCTGCATGTCGTTCCCCATCTCTCTCTCTCTCCACATTTCTGGCACTCTTCAGCTGTCTCTGTCAAAAATAAAGCTTGAAAAAGGCCAAAAATAGACACAGGCTCATTCACATTTTAGTCGAGTGTTTGCACTGTCTATTTTAACCCAGACCTTCTGCTTCTGTCTTCCTCTTAACCAGCATCAGTAGACAGATGGTAGGATCAAACCCCATCAAACATTTACAACCTCACAGACACAGCCTCATCACACTCACTCCCAGACATCAGAGAGGTCCGTCCATACCACCCCCACACGTACATACACACACATGCACACCTGCCCTAGCTGCAAGTTCAGAATTTTTTCAAATTAAGAGTTTGATAGAGAGCTTTAGTAGGAGTCTAAATGGTACAGTAGCTCTTCCTCCCTGCATCCATCAACTCTCATCAATCAACTAATTTTTTAAGCAAAAAGGATCCTATATGCTCTGCTACAATACCTAACAGTGCTTCCGTTTAACTGTTGAAATTTTAGTCAAGGTCTTTGATAAGGATGCATTGAATCCATCAGACTTGTTTTACTGCAGCCTTGAGTCCCCAGGGTCCTCTCAAATAAAAGGAGAAGGACAATAGAGGAAGGGAGGACAAAGATGATGAGTCAAGGGAGAGTGAAAGAGGAGGAGGAGGAGGAGGAGGAGGAGGAGGAGGAGGATGACAGTGTTGAGAAGGATGGGAAGAGAGAACCATAGATGATTAGCAGGCAGGGGAGAAAGAAGAGGATGAAGAGAAGTGGTAGAGGAGGAGACACAGAAACTAAAATGGATAGCTGCATTGCTTTCATGCTACAATGTCCTTCAGGCTTTTAGTAAAACAACAAGCACCCACAGAAGAACATTATTTAGCCTGTACATAAATCATAGATTGTGCTGTGACTACAATCATTACAGAAACACACACATTCAAACACACACACACAAAAGAAATCCTATTAATGATCACTCTGTTGCTATCTCATCCCCACAGAGCTTTGGTTGCCAAGTCAACCATGACCTCGATGACAACCATGCAGTAGCCGGTTTTTCTTCATCTTTATGTTATTTACTTAATCAAGCTTTTTGCTTTTCGCATCAGTAATATGTATTTTGATTCTCTGTGCAGGGATCATTACATTTTGGCCTGTTTAAGTCATTGATTATGATCAGATTATACTGTATGTTTGATATTGTGTGGGCTTTTTACAATCTGATAAGCAATGATTACAAGGACTGAAGGAGTGAGCCTTTGTACATGGGACGGATGCTCTACCAACCGAGCTAAACAACACCCCATGTTCCCCAGGGTCACACACGCCCCGCCTGGCATCGCACCGCGCCCGCCCCACTATTTGAGAAGGACTGGGCTATACAAATAAAACTGATTTGATTTGATTTGATTTGGATGGCTCCCAAACAGCTAATATGAATATTTACACACACACACGAATATATATATATAAAATTGGTCAGATTTGCATAATTGCTCAAGCTGGCATAGAATATGAGTACTAGATTGAGTATGAGTACTAGATTACTCGTCATATATACATACATATATATATATATATATATATATATATATATATATATATATATATATATATATATATATATATATATATATATATATACGTAAGCAATGAGCAATGAGCTGGTGAACAGAGCATTTAGCAGCTAAAGAGACAGATCATTCGTGTGTTAATGGATACAAAGGTAAAAAACAAGTTAATACTTGGACTTATAATCATCACTCATGCACTCTCAATATGCTAATGATGCGTCATATCTGTTGGATGTATAAACAGGCAAATGTTTGCTGACAAGTTCACTGTAAATTAAAAAGCTCACGTTAGCGTAACACCATGAGGCTGATAATCTGTTTTTGTCAGTTGAAAATAATGAAGATTGTCACAATGATTTAGTCATTACTCTTTGTGTTCCCACAGTTAGAGCCATTAGTTCCAATATAAATGTAAAAATCAGGGAAAAGGAGTTATATTAAAAGCTTATTATTATTTAGTCGAGCATATTTATCTTTTTTCTTTTGTTTGGTGCACTTGTTAAATAGATAGTTGTATTGCACTATAAATTTCGGGGGCTTATTAGTAACAGATAATAATAACAGATAAGTGCCTCTTTAAGAGAACTTGATATCATGTGGTGAGGATTGCTGCCTATTTGTTGTGCCTTGAATGAGCTTAATGTCATCTCAATTCAATGTTTATAGGATGGGCCTGGCCAGTTCTCAGACGAGGAAGTAAACTAGAAAGAGAGAAAAGTTTTTTGGCTTGTGTACTGGGTGCAACTTTCACTGGAATGAATGGACAATGGCTTGGAACAACCGCCGCCCCCCCTGAATAACTGTTCCATGAACCAAGAACACTGGATGAAACAAATCAATTAACTAAACTCCAACCATGCCTTAAGGATATAAAAAGTTGGAAGACTTACAATTTTCTGATGTTAAATTCAGACAAAACTGAAGTTCTTGTTCTTGATGTGACGCATCGTATCTCAAGTGGATGCAGAAAAACTAGTCCATGCATTTGTTACTTCTAGGCTGGACTATTGTAACTCTTTGTTATCAGGCTGCTCCAATAAGTCTCTTAGGACTTGCAGTTAATTCAGAATGCTGCTGCACATGTTCTGACAGGAACCAAGATCAGAGATCACATTTCTCCCATTTTGGCTTCCTTGCATTGGCTAGTGTACTGGGTGCAACTTTCACTGGAAGGAATGGACAATGGCTTGCAACAAACCCCCACCACCCTTTTTTTTTTTTTACAATACATTCATTCATTTTGATTAGATGTACCTCAGGTAAGAAAATCTGCCTTTGAATTCAGTAACATTGGAGCAATGTCTGTTAGAGCTTATAGGTAGAGCTCACAATGAGTACTCTCAAAATGATTACACAGTAAATGAATGAGAATGTGGTGTGTGCCGCGATATGAGTGGAGATCTTACTGCAAAAATGTAAAGATGATTAGTATTCCAGATATGCACAGATAGTTTACTGCAATTCCATGTGATGCAAAAAAAAAAAATGACACACAGCATATTCATGTGCCAATTTACATTTCATATTTCACTTCTAACTTTTGATATGTTACATACTTTGGGCAAATGAACAAATGTAACCAACAGAAACTTTTTTACTGCTGGTCCACTTATTGTATTGCCGTGATTCACCAATATTTACTATTAAACTCATAACAGATTTTCCACTGGGCGTAAAAAAACTAGTACTATGCAGGCTAGCTGCTGCATGATCTGCAAACAAACTGTAAGCATCTTAAGAGCTTTAGGAGAGCAAAGTGAAACAGTCATGACATAAACATACCCTTGGAATGCATAAACTACAGAGAAAGCCTGTGTGGATTCACTCCCACCCACAGACACTGCCCATGCTGCTTATTGTCACACCTTGGCCTATAATAAGCCGTATGAGTCATCAAGCCACTTTTTCAGACAGGTAATTATCCATAATGACACTGTGTATGCAGGCCACCAGGACAGCACAGGTGCAGAATAACACAGAGGTCAGTAACACAATATCTTTGTGCCTTTATGCCAGTCAGTGCGTCTGCTGCTTTGCAAAACACAGAAGGGTGTCTTCTGACCTGATTAGACACACTGTTCATTAAAAGTCAATCTTTCCTTTGAAGCTAGTTAGAGAGGCAAACAATATTTCTTTTTCTCTTCCACTCCAAACACACACACATGCCTTAGCATTCGGAAGCTCAATGGCAGAGCCAGTGATGAGTCTGAATGCTCTCCCAGTGTTGACAGCACTCACTCTGCAGTGTGCCTGCTGTCATTGAGATGCATAGCAAGGCCTAAACAGAGTTCTGCCAAGTTGTAGGCAGCCATTTATCCACAACCAACACACACACACATGCACGCATGCAGACACAGATACACAGAGGGTGACAGATACAGAGCCCAGGATCACGTGAAAAAGCAGTTAGCTAGAACCACTCTGCACTGTCACTTCAGTACAGTATGAATATCTGTTGTGTATGAATTATTATTTATTTAAGAAAAAATAAAGTCATTATACAGTGCATTAGCATGAACAGAGACTCTGTACCTGCTTTGATTCTTTAAACATAGTGGTAGACTCAAGAATTCACACCTATGCTAGCTGCCCTGTGAGTTTGTATTGAGGAACAGTGGTGCTTTGAGCTGTATGTAAGAATGCTAATATACTCACAGGGACAATGCTAACATGCTGATGTTTAGCACGTATAGTGTTTACCATCATAGTTGAGTATTTTCACATGCAAATGTTTGCTAATTAGCACTAAACAGGACAGAGGCATTAGGAAAGGCTATTATATGTCAATATTATTGTTATGTAGGTATATGGTCATAAACAAAGTATTGGACAAATTAAAACTCTGATTGGAGTTTTTCACTATATGACAAGTCAGGGATTTAAGCTATGTATCCTGGGAGAAAGATGAATGTCTACACCACATTTCATGGCAATCTTTTCAAAAAAGTTAAAAAAAGAAAAGCTAAATAAAATAGTGAAAAGTCAGGAGAGCACCAAGTAGATGTGATTCATCCTCTGGAGACCACAAATGCCTGTGTAAGAGCTGATGACAATCTATCTTTAGTCAATGAGATTGGCCTAACACTGGAAACACACAAACTCTTATATACTCTTATATCATATCCTTCACTCTTCCATCACTACATGAAATTTACAGGCAGTTCTAGCGGAGGCATCATCCTTTGTTGGAGCAGGCAAAACAGTCACACATTACCTGTTGGTTTGTTTTTGTTTCTCCTGCCACCTTCTAAATAAATAAATAAATAAAATATTAGCACTATAAGGCAGTTTTCCTCTACTATTCCTTTGAAAAGATAGATGGCACTACAGAGAGAGCGTCACTCAGCGACCCTGCTGGGGATGACGAAACAATGCAGAAACACACTTCTTTAGGTTGCTGCAGTTCATTGTGGGAAATGAGCATGATGATCTCCTCTTTAGCTAAAATTGGTACTCAACTAACCCCAACTTCACATTTTTAGACAAGACAAGACAAGACAAGACAAGATAAGATAAGACAAGATAGACTTTAATGATCCCACACTGGGAAAATAGCTCATATACACAAGGTTGATAATAAATGAAAGTAAAATATATAATATATAGAAAAAGTCATGAAGTCATGCTTATGTTAAAGAGTCTGACAGCTGTTGGAAAGAACGACCTGCAGTAGCACTCCTTCTTATATAGTGGCAGTGGCAGTCTGTTATTGAAGGAGCTGTTAAGGCCGCATTTAGTGAGGGAGTGAGAGGAGCTGTTCATGATGGATATCAGCTATACTAACATGCTGCTCTGCCCCACTTCCTCTTTGGAGTCTAGGGGGCAGCTCAAGACAGAGTTGGTCATCTTGACCAGATTGTTGAGTCTTTTCCCGTCACTCTCCATACTTCCCCCTAGAAAATTAGAAGATTGCTGATTGCTGGTGTCATAGAAGGTCACTGTGGTTACAAGTTCTGCACACTCCAAAGGACCTCAGTCTCCTCAATAAGTGGAGACGACTTTGACCCTTCTTGTACAGAACGTCAATGTTCACTGGTGTGGTCTGAGGCATCTTCCTCCAGAAGTCGATCACCATCTCCTTCATTTTGCTGGAATTGATGTGGAGGTGGTTGAGATCGTAGATCAACGAGTGGTTGGGTTCCCTGGGGTGTGCAGTTTTTGGTACTGGAACGACACGTTTTCCACAGGAGCGGAACTCTCCCCAGATTGAGGTTCAAGTTGAAAATGTTCAAAAACTTTACAAAACTTCTTTCTGTAGTCTGGAGCTGATGCCATCCGGATGTGTAGCTTTCCTCACCTTGATCTTCCTTAACTGCTTCTTCACCTAGTCAGCTGTTATGGAGATGCCTCCTTGCACTTAGATCGAGCTCTGTATCCCCGTATTCTTCTCCTCAGTTTGGTGGTGATCACGGTCTTTCCACAGAGGATATGCTAGCACTACCTAGCTCTAACAGCTGTTCTCATGGGTAAACAAAAGAGTTTTTTTGAATGGGTCATCTGATGTATTCAGGAAGCAGTCCATACAGCAGAAAGGCAAAAAAACAAAAAAAAAAAAACAGTTCAAAGTAAACACTTGCCCACAAAATGTCTAGAAATGTGTGTAGAAAAAACATGAAAGAAGTACTACAAATACTAAAAAACAGAAAAGTGTTCAGAGCTACTGTAACTGACTTCCAACTACACAGTGTCAACCATTGTCACACTGTTGCTTGTATCTCTAGGAATGGCAATGCCTGACAGTCTGTCAGTTGGTCCTATTGGATGCATTGTCATGACATTCTGTACAAATATCTGCTTCTCAGATGGTGCATCCTAATGACTTAGGTGATCTGCTGAGCTCTAGTAATCAAAAGCTTGACATCAGGTTCAGAATGAAATGTCTTGACAATCATTGGAAGCATTGCCATGAAATTTGGTACAGCCATTCATGGTTCCCACACTGACTGATAATAATTAATTTTAGCACCCAATAGTTTTTGATCAAATACTCAAATTATAAATATTTCAGTCTCTTCCTTTATCTGTACTTTGTCATTAATGCATATTAGCTAATAGTAGCAGGCTAATATACTAAATTAAGATGACAAACCACCTGGTAAATATTACTATCTAAACATTAGTATGTTAGCATGGCTGCAGACCAGATGTATGGCCACTTCTTTGTCAGTAAAGATCCTGCTCAAATGATCCTAAAGATGAATACCTGCTTACAGTAAAATGTATCATTCATCTATTTATTTTAATTTTATTGATAACACCCCTGCACTCTCATCACTATATATGCAGTTAGCCAATTAATTTGTTCTCACACCTCAGATGTTGCTGTTAAAAGCTGCTGATCTCAGTGACTTCTCAGCTAAACACCACCAATTAAACTCCAATCAGATATGGCACAAATAGTCGACTCAAACACATATTTAGCTCGCAAACAGGTGCATTCTAAACCTAAAGAACAAAGCAACGCCCTGATCTGTAATCTGTATCTGTATGGAGAGTATTGTGGAACAAAGATCATATCACAAGCCTGCATGCAGGATTGGCACGATGAAGGGAAGATCAGCCAGTCAGTGGAATGTGATCTAAGCTGATATTTTGTCTCGACTTCACCAGCAACATTTTCCTCATCTTCTCTCTGTGATGATCACCTGCAGGTTTAGAGGTAAATACATGCTGCTAAATATACATATTACAGAGTCCTGTGTGAAGAAACTTTATAGTACAATAATTGATGTTGTTGGCCACCTGTCATTCAGTCAGCTGGTTCACCGCTTACTCCGATGCATGATGTTGCAAAAATGACTGGTCAGACTAACATGGAGTTTGGTATGATTATTCCTAGAGGACGGATTTAAATTATTTTGGTCACATTTAACCTTTGCCAATACTTTTGTAAGAACAGTAACTAATGAGTAGATTTCCATACTGCAAATATTCATGGCCATAGATGATGGATATCACCTCTGGTGACCCCAACATCCCTGGGGAAACCTACAGTATATTTATGGTAATATACATAATGTATTATATAAATAAATATATTTAGGTTTACAACTCTAACTCTGGTTTAACTCATTCAAGGGATCATGTTTGTTTGTTTTTTAGAAAAATTGCAATGTGGATATGAGTTGACTTTTCTCATGTAAACCTCATTTAAACCCGACATGAACTTTTTAATTTTGGTCCTTCTTTCTTTAGATTAACTGCAAATAAAATTTCATTTCTTGTGTCATGCTCAAGTAAATCTGAGTGAAAGAATTTGCCTTTTTTCATTTTGGTTCAGTTAGGTACTCACAGCAGAGTAGATGTCTAGTTCTTTATTTCTTTAAAAAAAAGATAATCACCTGATCCTGTTGTTATAATTGGGGTCAAGGAGAAATCATTTATGAAGAAATGTTCCCCATCTCATCCCTTTCTCTCCCTGTCTAATCATCTTATGGGGAGGATGTCATAGCACCCAGAAAAAACACTGTGACCTTGCTGTTCCACTCTAATTCATATACATTTGTGTGTGTGTGTGTGTGTGTGTGTGTGTGTGTGTGTGTGTGTGTGTGTGTGTGTGTGTGTGCCCATTGGTGTTTTTTGTCCCACATATGCACCTGACAGAAATGTCTCAAAGGCCCAAACCACAGACTCCATGCAACAGACACTTGCAGTTGCACAAACTGAATACACACACACACACACACACACACACACACACACACCTAAAGGCAGAAACAAAGGAAGAAGAGTAGGACAGAGAGACTAGACCTGAGAGAGAACTGCAGTGTCAGTATCCATCCAGCCTCGTTCTCTAGGAAGCTCCTCAATAAAGGAGAAAGTGCATCGTCACTCCTAACTGAGATGCCATTTTGTGTGAGAGGCACAAGTCTGTATCTCGTTCTTGATTCCACTGAATTTCTGACAATTTGTCATTTTGTGACACTGTGTGGCAATGAATGTGAACATTTGCATACGCTTTATACCTTTGCCTCAAACATGCATGTATTTTTCTGCACTCATCTTCCTCTTTTTTGATAAGATTATAGTAGGGAAGTTAAGCCCAAAAAATAGGCCTTTGACTTCAAGTCATGATGCAAAGGTCCCCTTTGGCATGGAAGTATATTAGGGTCATACAAATAAATTTATCCTAAGACACAAGTGAGATCACACTTTGTATCAGAAATAAACAAGTTTTTTCAAAAAATGGCCGCCAAAGTACCGAAAATACTCTAGAGTCTATATCTTTGCTTCTGTTATTGCTATAATGACAAACTTGGTGTCAAAGTGTACATTTTTGGGGTCAAGAAATCCAATATAATAGGTTTCAAGTTAAAAAAAACAACCGTTTTCCCCTTAATATGACAATTGGAGGTAAATAAGGACATTTCACACAAAGAAAATGTGTCATCAGAGTGACTTTACTTATCTTTTCCTTCAAAAACTTTTTGAGTTTTGTAGTTCAGCAGTGTAGGTATTTTTGTACACTACGTTTGTCTTTAGTAGCATGAGATTTCGACCAGTCAGGAGTAGCCTCTGCAAATCACTTCCTGCAACAACACATCGGATCCCATCTGCACCAGGGGCTGTGACAGCTGAACTGTTACAGCTTTTGAAGATCAGAGGTGACCTGTTAACACTTTGAGGTTCGTATGACTTTGTCATTAAATAGAAAAATGTTTTTAATGTTAGCCTATATAGCTAATAACTTTGAGGTTTATACGACTTTGTCATTCAATAGAAAAACGTTTTTAATGTTAAATAGCTAATAACTAGCTAGCGAGCTAGTAACTAGTTAGCTCCTTTGTAACTAGCTAGATAGTAACTAATTAGCTTCATTAAAACTAGCTATTAACTAGTTAAATTCATTATTATTCAAGCAAGCACATGTTGCTAGATAGTTAGCTATTTGATAGATTTTTACTTTTGTGGATGTTTGTTAATACTCATCTTATTTAGCTCATGATGTTAAAGCAACTTTATTTGTTATTTCAGATTAGCCATAAGTTTTTGCTTCCTATGTCAGTCTGCCCTACAGATGGAGAAAACATTAGATCCCTCTTCATCATTTAAACTGAGAAACAATCCTGAAAGATTGCAATTATGTTACAAAGAAGCTGTAGACAACATCCAGGAGCTGAAGGCATTAGGGGATCTGCCTGAGTTTATAGTGGACATTAGTGGTGGTAGACAGTATGTAGTTCAGCTGATGATTCAAAATACTGTGGTATGGCACAAAAGCTGCAGAAATGCTATTGATAAACAAAAGGTTGAGAGAGCAAGAAAAAGAAAAAAGCATGAAGAGTCTGTTAGCCCAGTAAAAACACGGCGCATGAGTGACGAGTCCACCAAACTGACTTCACCCACACCCTCAACATCATCATGTGAACCATTCAATACACCGTGTCTCTTCTGTGGTGAAGTGGGCAACAAAAAGGAACTGAGGAGGGCTGCCACCCTTGGCTTGGATAGAAAAGTAAAAGAATGTGCTCAGGTGGTTGGTGACAGGCATCTATTGGCTGAAATAGCTGCTGGTGACATGGTTGCTATTAATGCTGTTTATCATCGTGCATGCCTAACTAGACTCTATAGAAAAGCAGAAACTGTTGGATGTGACTCAACTGAAAGTAATGCAACTCAGGTCATCAGAGCACATGTCCTCAATGAGTTGCTTGAATACATCGAGGGCTATCGCTGCTCAGGGGAATCACTGGCGATGTCTTACCTGACAGCCCTCTATGACGAGCGCATTGCTAATCTGGGATTTCCAAACATCAAATGCAACACCACACGACTTCGGGAGGATATTGAACGGCTGATTCCTGACATCAGATCAGTACAAATAAATCGTGTCTGGTCCCTTGTGTTTGATGATGACCTGAGCAAAGCTGTTGCTGACATGAAAAACAACACATCTACTGATGTCTCCATCATCTTCAAAGCAGCCAAAATCCTTTGACAAGAGTATCTCCCCATGAAGCATACTTTTACAGGTTCTTTCTCAACTTCTTGTGAAGCTCATTCTATCCCTCCCATCCTGAAAAAAGGAAAAGACTTTGACCACATGCCACCAAGCAGTGATGCACTCCATCAGCACCTCCTTCAAGTAGCTTATCAGGTAAAACAACTTTGCATAGGGACATACCCCAGATGCTCCACCAACTCCTGTCTACACTACAACTGCCACTATTTCAAAGGACTTACCAGAACTTGTCATTTGCAAGTGTAAAACTGATTGTAAAGCACCTTGCAAATGCTGCATGCAGAGGCTGCCTTGCATGTCTCTCTGTGGATGTCATGGCTCATGTTCCCACAGTGGTGCAGATGTCTAAATAGAAAATCATCTTAGTGATGTATTTACACTAAACTATGAGTCTTCATCACTATTGTAGGTATAGCATTGCCTACCCCTAATCTGTGAACATAGTTATTGTTGTCCCACTACTCTATCCATAATACACAAATTCAACACTTATTTGTTATTTATTAAATTACTATTAAGGTATGAACGGAATGTGTTTTTGGCACACGTTTTTTTTAAATAAAAAATTGCATATTTTACCTCCAATTGTCATGTTAAAGGGAAAAATGTTGTTTTTTTAAACTTGAAACCTATTTTATTGGATTCCTTGACCCCAAAAATGTACACTTTGACACCAAATTTGTCATTATAGCTATGACAGGAGCAAAGATATGGACCTCTCAAGTATGGTCGGCGGCCATTTTGAAAAAAATGCGCATATTTTTGATACAAAATGTGATCTCACTTGTGTCTTAGGATAAATTTATTTCTTTGGCCCTAAGGTACTTCCATGCCAAAGGGGACCTTTGCATCATGACTTGAAGTCAAAAGTCACTTAACCTCCCTACTATTACCATGACAACATGAGAGAGTGACGTGAGGGTTATTTCTGAGGCTGAACTGTCCCTGGATACAAACTTAATGACACTGATGAATCATCAAGACTAGGAGGCTAGTAATATTACGATTTATCAAATCATCCATGGATTGGTTTGTTGGTTTGTTTGTTTGAGTATTCATGATCTTTTTCGGTGTCTCTCATTCATATTAATGCTGACACATGATCACACTCAGTGGGGTTGAACAATTTGCTCAAAGGCACCTTGTTAGCGGTTGTCTATATACAGTAGGCTGAATTTTCCTCTGTAACCTTCACAATCGCAGACTTGTTTCATAAAATCTACACATTTTTGTACATCATACCCAACTTGTTTTCTTTCACCTTTCTTTCGCTTCCTTGTCCTTTTCTTCACCTCCTGCTGTCACAGCATTGTTCTGTCCCATTTTTCTTTTGTACTCTTTCTTGTCATTCATTATCATCATCACAGTTCCTAGCCATCCTAGTCCTCACCTTTCTGTCTTCTGTGGTGTGTTCTGTCTTCTGTGGTGTGTTACAAATGGCATTTTTTCACAAGTGACTGTGAAGGAGAGGAGAGGAGAGGAGAGGAGAGGAGAGGAGAGGAGAGGAGAGGGGAAAAAAGGCAAGAAAGGAAAGAGAGAGGACTGAGGGATGGTTACAGAAACACATGTGTCTGTGGAAACGCCAAAGCATTGGTATCTGTAAAGATAAGTAGGTCAGTCCTAATCTGGGGTTGAGTTTAGCATATAAATAAATAATGAAGTCAGTTTCACAGTAAAAACACCATCTACGTGGAAAAGCCTCAAAATATGAAAGCTCACACTACAATATGTATACATTAGAGATGATTCTCTGTGTGTATCATACATGTTTCAGTAGCGTGTGTGTATATCATCAATAAAGAATTAATAACAACGTGTGTGATCAAATATCAAATAATGTGATTTAAAATACAAAACATAAACAAAGAAAATATCATAATATAATCAGATGTAGATGGCTGTGTAGTGTTGTCATGTGTTGTGCTAGTTGTCCCTCAGGCTGTGACATGCTCTGACCTATCTTGCTGCTTCTATGGCACTGACACTGTGTTCTCCAAGTACATTCTGCATTTTAGTCTGCTCACAGTCAGTCAAAATCTGAGTTTGTGTTTAATCTGAGTTGTCCTGATGTGGTCATATGTGCTACAGTGTAGCAGTCTCTATTTATCTATGTAAGAACTTCATAGTTGATGTCACACTCTCTCATGGTAATTCAAGGTACATTTTCCCCCCCAGGCACTTCTGTTGACCCCGTGTCAACACACAGCTTTCTTTAATAACCTGGTTCCATAACATACATCTTGTTCTAAGGAACAATACCTATACTTAACCCCACACTGATATCTGGGACACCGCTGTGCTGTCTGACACACTTCTTTGTCACCATCAGCCAGTACTGATAGCATCTATTTTCATTTGCCCTAAGAGGGTATTATAAAGCAACCTTTTATTTCCCTTTGAGCTGAAAGAGACAACCTGAACAAAGATTGCAGTAAACCAAGCCAACACCTTCCCTAGTGGCATTAGGCTTTAGTTTTCTAATCTCACCTTGCAGTGGCTCTGTCATTTCATTAACCCCATTCACACCAGTACTAAAAACTCAGGGGACACATAGATCAACATGTAAATGTAGGTAATATAGATAGTGCAGCTAGAAAGGTTGCACTGGGGCCCTTAGGCAAGGGGGGCCATTGGGTGAAATACTCGCAATCTATATCTATATATATCTAATGATAAACTGTAAAAACTATAAATAAACTATAACAACAATTTGCTTTCTCTGATGACACAATATAATATATGGTAGATAGGCCACCAACTATAATGCACCGAGGCCTACTGTAACTAACTTACACTACTGTTTGGGCACATGCAATAAATTATTGAAGTTATTTATGCATTTCAGCAACACAAACACTGTTATGAGCAAAACTGGGAACGTGTCACATTGTGCAGCTTGACATCTGCTGCTTGTCATCACATTTTAGCAAATATCTGACTAGTTTGATAATCTAATCATAATAATAATCATGACAATAATCATACAGCGTGAAGGATGGACAGAACCGCAAGAAAATAAAGAAGCTCTATTCTACAGCAGCCTGACAAATGTCAACCACTATGTACATAGCAACGCTAATTAGCTCACTTCTCCCACACAGTGCTGGATCAGCTGGTCAGGTTTCCGTTATAGTATAGTCATAGTGACTGTGTTCATACTTGTATTTTCTAGTTTAGTGATCATTTGTGACAAATGCAAATAATAGTGATGACCTAATAACCTTCATTGTCATACTGATATTCGGGATATTCGGCTTTCGGTTGAAATTTAACACAGGTCGCAATTTTTACAGGTGAACTTAATTTGACCTTCTCTAAACGTTTGATGTCCAACTGTTCAATGTTTCAGTACTTATTGCATAACATGCTGTTCTCTAATAAGGTGATTAAAAATCACAACAAGTGTGTGATCCATGAATGGACCACTAAATGTTCTGCTTCAATGACAGTTTGTATTTAAACAGTCCTCTTCATCATGCTGTTCACATTTTGACATCATGACACCAAGACGACACCTAACAATCCATCAACAGTACCTGGTCAGTGTGAGGCTTCAAACAGGAAGTACTCAGAGGGAAGTTACCACTGAGCGCTGAGTGTCACAGAGTGTCAACAGCAGGTTGGAATAAGTCCACTTGTGAACAGCATGAGATGTCTAGTCGATGCTCAAGATCACATGACAAGTTACTGAGCCATTGACATTTTTTGTTGTGGTATATCCACCACTGTTGTTAGCTTTTCTTTCAATAAATTGTTTGAGATGAATAAATTACCACTGCATTAATTAAATGCCCTACTTTCATGATGTAATACCACTGTAGCATGAACTTTTTAAATTTTCCATAAATCTTACCCGAAAGTCAAATATTACTAACTTTTTGTGAGTTTACACTTTTAAAAAAGATTTAAAAATGAATTTGTATGTTGTTTTTTCTATGCCTCTAAAGAATTTGATACTACCCATTTTGGCAGTGATATAGAAAGAGCAGTATGCAGAAACTCAGTGTACAATGATGGAATGAGGCTGCTGCTTAAGCTATGTTGTGGAAATTTCTCTGCTGCTGGTGATAAATGAAATAGAGACTTCTGCTGGCCGACAAGGTTTTATTTTCTTTGCAAAGAAAACGTCAATCAACACGCGAGCGGTCAAAGATGAAGAAAGACCCCGAGCATGGGGAGACCTAAACATTTATAACTGAGGGACACCCCTTTCACATCCCTTTGTCTGCTGCGGGAGTCGGCCCCCAGGAAGTGTTTTCACACCCTTTTGTCTATTGCAGGTATTGGCGCCGACCCCGTTGGTGTGTTTTACACTTGAGGTATCCTGCAGGATCTTGTATTTAGGTGCAAAGTTGAGACAATTTACAAAGACAAAAGGACCTGGTATCTTATGTTAAGAAGGAGAAGGTTGTTTCTAGTGGTTGAAACAAAGAAATTGAATTTACTATTACAGCTGCCACGATAGAGCAGTGCAAACCAAATATTTCTCTGCGATGGCTTGCCCCCCTGCTCTACTGTGCTGCGCAATCTTATGTACAGTTGTATGAGTAGGTTATTGGACTCTGCAAACAGTCTAATTTTAACACTGACAAACCCCACACTAAGTTCAGTCAGATTTTTTTCTAGTATGTGGAACCACTGGCATTTTGTTTTTTTGTTTTTGTATGTTTGCATCTGTCTGTTTTATTGCTGTTTTTTTATTGTGCTATGGACCTAATGTGTGTCCGTAATGAAGCTTTGATTGATTGATATAGCCAGTAATAGTAGCTGGAAGTTGAGAAAGAACCAGAGATTATCCCCAAATAGCAACCCCAACATATACAATAATAAAGTGACAATAATAACACACAAAAAAAACGTACGTTAAAAAAAAAGAGCCTGTGAGTCAATTATGTCTCAGTGTTTCCAGCAGGGAATTGTAAGTTAAAATAATACAGAAATGGCTGCCAGACCTCATAAAATCTCTGGGTTGATCCCCCTGATCGTGTGTTTCAACAAGTTTCAAGTGTGCCATTACATCCTCAACCCAGCAGCTGTGTGTGGGAGGCATCTCTGACTTCCAATTACACAAAATAAGACGTCTGGCCAATAGGGATGAAAACGCAATGGCGTCTGGTTGTGCACCAGATATCGCCATCCCAGCAGGGGCCACACCAAATATTGCGATTTCACGAGCAGGGCTTATCTCTCTGTCACAGATGTAAGAAAAAGTATCAAAAATTAAAGACCAAAACTGTATCAACTTTGGGTCAGCCCAGAACATATGACAGAGGGTAGCCGGAGCCTGACAGCATCGGGAGCAAGTCAGATCGACATCCATATATCCTGGCAAGCCTACTCCTAGATAGATGAAGCCTGTGGAGCACCTTAAACTGGAGCAAACCATGTCTGATACAAATTCAAGTTGAATGTATTCTCTTAATTGGGCTTTGCCAGGAGACGTCCGACACAAATCCTAGTTCCTCCTCCCACCCTGCCCTAATATGACTAAGTGACTGTGAGGCGATCATCTGGATATCCTCATATAATCTGCTCACTCCTCCTCTTTGATTTAGATCCCCCTCCAACCATTCATTCATCCAGTCATTTGGTGAGAGTAACGGAAAGGAAGTATAATGCTTCTGAACAAAGACACGCACCTGCTGATACCTGAAATAATGTGAACTGGGGATATTATACTCATTTACCAGCTGCTCGGATGACATGAACACACCATCCTTAAAAAGATCCTTCACCTGTTTCAGACCATTCCTGAACCATAATTTAAATGCTGTATCCATGAGTGAAGGTGGAAAGAGTGTGTTGGCAAGGATTGGAAGAGAGGGCATAGCCTGTCTATGTCTGAAGTGGGTCCTGAATTGGGACCATATTCAAAGTGAGCCACTCACAATAGGATTATTTGTGAGGCGCTGCTTACTGATTGGCAATGGTGCACATACTAAAGAAGGTAGGGACACAGGATAAGCGGAATGTTGTTCCATTTCAACCCATACAGGTCTACCCCCCTCGTTAGAAGCATAGACCCAGTATATTAGTTATTAGCTGTGTCACGACTTAGCAAAGGAACATAAAATGAGACTCTGACTGACAAAAGAAAAGGTTTATTTGAGATGAGGGAGTGTGGGGAAGGAAGGGTACTGGTCCGAGGGGGTGATGAGTTGAGAGCTGGTCCAGGGGGTAATAACTGCTGGAGGGCTTAAGGTGATGGCTGGGCTGGTAGGCGGGCTGGCGGGGCGGGCAGACAGGACTGAACAAAAGACAAATAGGTTTAAATTCTGCACCAACTGGCAACTGAGTACAGGTTCTAAAGGTTTAGCTCGATTAATAATCTTCTTCCAACAAACCGTGTTCACAGAGTGATGACTGAAGGTAAGGCCAAGGAATAAATGCTGACTGAGTGATGAGTTGATGAAGACCAGGTGGCTTGATTGCAGCAGCAGGGCAGGTGTGGAGTGGGAGGTAGGTGGATCCAGAGGAGGTGACAGAGTGCAAAGGGGAGGGGACAGGGGAGGGGCCTCATGACAAGCTGCCCAGTAATATTGTAAAAAATTTGGTAGTGCTAAGCCTCCAGCCTCTTTCTGTTTCTCAAGATGTGCCCTCCTTATTTGTGGGATGGTCTTATTCCAGATAAAGGTGTATATAGATTTATCTAGCTCTCTGAAAAAGGACTTTGGGATAAAAACAGGTATTGTATGAAACAAGAATAAGAACCTGGGTATGATTATCATCTTGACAGAATTAACCCTGCCAGCAAGCGATATTGGCAGCGCTGACCAACGGATAAGGTCCTGTTTGGCCCTCTCCAGGGCTGGTTTAAAGTTATGCTTGAATAAATCACTGTATTTACAGGTTACCGATACGCCAAGATAGGTAAAAGTGTCACAAGTTCCCTTTAGTGGATATGCCTCAAAAGACATCTGTCGAGCCTGGTCATTAATAGGGAAGAGCAAACTCTTAGTAAGTTTGATTCTGTAGCCTGAAATCTCTCCAAAGCTAGAGATAATTCCTAATGCCCTAGGAATAGAGGTGCGAGGATCGGACAGGTAAATTACCAGGTCATCCGCATATAGAGACAGTTTGTGAGTTTGACCCCCCAACAACACCCATGAGCTCCTTGGCACTCCTAAGTGCAACCGCTAGTGGTTCAATGGCGAGGTCAAACAGAAGTGGGCTCAATGGACAGCCCTGTCTTGTCCCCCTACATATAGGAAAATAGTTGGAGATTATTTTATTAGTACGGACGGAGGCCTGTGGTGTAGCATACAGGATCATACAGTATCACTGTATGCATAACTCCAATCTACTAGCCAGAACCTTGGTCGAGATTTTGTAGTCGCAGTAGAGTAGACTCAGGCCGAAATGACTCACATTTCAGAGGGTCCTTTCCTTTCTTAAGAAGGACTGAAATGATGGCCTGGGTCATTGTAGGAGGGAGAGTCTTGTGCTCCAATGCTATGGTATATACGTTTTTTAAAAGAGGGCTTAGTTTGAATGAGAATTTCTTGAAGAATTCAATAGGGAAGCCATCCGGCCCTGGAGCCTTACCGCTCATCTTTTTGTTCGCCCGATCAATTTCAACTGCTAAAATTTTTCTATCAAGGTCTGCCCTGTTTTGTTGGTCTACGATTGGAATCTCAAGACTATCAAAAAACTGAGCTAACTTAGTGCTATCACAATTTTCAGCGGCATAGAGGTCCTCATAAAATTGTCTGAATTGTTTATTTATATTTTTTTGATCTGTGGTAATCCCTACTGGAGTGTTAATCTCTGCTATAAATCCAGCCTCTGCGGATTGTTTTAGCTGATGGTTTAGTAATTTGCTGGCTCACTCCCCATGCTCGTAGAATTCTTGGCGAGATTTAAGATGAAGCTCCTCAGCTACTCCAGATGAGAGGGTATCAAATTCTGTTAGCAAACCTATTCTCTGTTTACAGAGATCTGCAGATGGAGCTTCAGAATTTTTATGATCAACATCCTTTATTAAAGAGATCAACTCATTTTCAACAACTCAATTTGGGCGGATAGGAAGTTGACAAAATCGTCAGACAAAAGATGTGGGTTAAGTCTTCAGGTGCATTGTGGAGGCTTGTTACCTGGAAGCAAAGCACTATTGTTACTGGGCTATGGTCAGAGATAGCGATGCTCTCATATTCACTAGACCTCAGCAGGGGGAGGAGTTTCTTGTCCAGCATAAAATAGTCTATCCTGGAATATGAATTATGCACTGGAGAGAAAAAAGAATACTGTCTAGAAACCGGATTTCTATATCTCCATGCATCAATCACCCCATACGCTTGGAGAAAAGAATTAATAGTCTCAAGAGGTGGACACAGTACACAACTTCACTAATTGAGTAAAAGTACAGATACTCCTTGTCAACTATTACTCCAATACAAGTAAAAGTAGCATACTTATATCATGCATCACAGTCAAAAATGAGCCTGATAATCCACATCAAAGACAGCCGCACCTCACTAACGCATGCACACCCACTCTCACTTGAAATGTAGTGGAGTGAAAGTAAAAGTATTCCCAAAATAATACTCAAGTAAAGTACAGATACGCAAAAACTGTACTTAAGTACAGTACTCAAGTAAATTTACTTCGTTACTGTCCACCACTGATAGTCTCTTCTGATTTACTAAAGCCAGGCACACACTGTACGATTTTAGCTGTACGATTTTTTGACCCAATTTTTGAGACGCACGACCTGGCGACACACGGCCCGATTTCTCGTTTTGTCGAGCGTCTTTTTCTGTACAGTGTACAGGGGATAACGAGGACCGATTATCTGTTCCCGAACCACTGTCGGACGGTCGGATGAATTTCTGACATGTCAGAAATTTTGGTCGGCCAACAAATTATTTCACACAGTGGAAGCAGAGCCCCGAGCCGACCGGAGCATTTCTCCCTCAGTGCGCCTGCGCAAAGTGATAGTCACCATGGCGACGTGTCTGTGGCATGAAAATACGGAGGCGAGATTGATAGAGCTGTGGCAACAACATGAGTGTCTCTACAACGTTTCTTCCTACAGCTACCATGACCGGTAACGGTCAAAACGTAGATAACGGGAATTTTAGCATAGCATTTATTATCAAGTTAAAAGTAGGCTTACCTCCAATTCCTGCTGTAAAATGGACAACCCGTACTGTCCACGCCTCTTCTTTTTAGAACTTTCAGCGCACAGTACCGCAGCAATCAATAGGGCAGCCTTCTTCTTTTTGTCTTGCATGTTGCTAATAACCGGCATCAGAGCTTTCAAATAAATCTTTATTGACAGCTGTCAATAGACAGGACAGTCAGCAGGGGCTGACGGGCCGTTTTCACCCGCACAGTGTGAGTACATAAATCGTGAGCTTTGGCCATACATCGTAGACGATTACTCGTACAATGTGTGATGGTATCAACGACAAGATTTTCAAAAATCGTACAGTGTATGCCCGGCTTAAGTCTTCCCTTTACAGCTCTAGAACGGTCCACGGTACTCGCCTGAAACGAGTATCCGGTACGGATAAAGCACTTTTTTCATGTACGAGTATTATACGAGTAATACGAGTCAATATCTGTGCTCGGATTGAATGAAAATCCTCATTGGGTAGCTGACTGTGTCTGCGCTAGTCACAGCGCCCCTCCCCTACACACATACAGATGTATTGTGTTGCTGTGTCCCGCGCTGCTCACTCACACATAGAACAGCTCTCTGTCTCTCCCTCAGTCACTCAGGTTCGCAGGTCTTTCCCGTTAACGTTTAGGGTTTCTTCAGCTTCAGGTTTGTTTTTACTTCGGTTTGTACTTACTTATTAACCAGTAGAGTTCTGGTAAACGTGGGTTCATTCAGACGTGGTGCTTGGTAGAATGCGTCTCGCGTTTGCGTTAAGCTACACTCTCTCTCTCTCTCTCTCTCTGCCGGTCGTCTGAGTTTTTGTTTTGTTTTTTAAACCATCAGCTGGCTCTAACCTGTTTTTTTTGACTTCATAGTAGTGGTATAAATAATATTACAAATTAAGCTACACACACAGACAAACACACTCTCTCTCTCTCGCTGTCTCTGTCTCTCTCTTACTCACTCACACACACACATACTCACACACACACACACACACACACTTGGTGATTAAAAAAAATAAAAAAGAACCATAAAAAAAAATCACACTGATCATAAACAACACACTGTGCTGTATTCATTGTTGCAAAACTTGTTCTGTAAATAGTTTGTTTGCTATCGTAATCAAAACCATTGATCTGAAGCTCAATACTGATGCTGTCCTGTAAATAGTTTTCTAATCAGCAATAAATATAACAATTTCTGATCAACCCATATCAATTGCATGGTTAAAATAACATACCGGTTAAACCCCGCCCACTTCGAGTACAGATACAGATACAGATAATTCATATGATTAACAGATACAGATAATGCTGTACTCGCTCATCCCTATTTATCCCAGTTTGGAGCATAAACGCAGGCTAGTACCACTGGTAAATTAAATAAATGTCCTTGAACAATAACAAACCGACCGTCTTTATCTTGAATCATATTTGTTTGTACAAATTGCACTTCCCTATGGATGAGAATGGCCGCACCACGGCATTTAGCGTTAAATTTGGAGTGGAAAATCTGGGAAAAGCCCCCTCTCTTAAGCCTGTAGTGATCCTTATTAAGCAGGTATTTTTCAGTTAAGAATGCTATGTGTCTTTGCAGCTTTGATAAATGAAAAAACACCTTACTACGCTTTACTGGGTGGTTAAGCCCTTTGGTGTTCCAGTTTGTAAATTTAATGTTTACCCACCCTGCACCACTAATATTAGGGGTCGCCATATTCTGGTATCTGAAATGACCTGACAGCAGCCTGCCTAGAAACAGCCTGATCATAAAGCCTTTTCACAAGTGACAGGTCTCTGTTTAGACATTGTGCAATTAAAATCGATAATAGAAAACAAGAAAACAACAGAAAATACAAAAACACAGAATCAAACACATCATTCACAAAACCCCATTGCTGGCCTCTCCCCAAACGAAAGGCTGCGTACCACCCCAGTCGTACACTATCGCACAACATAACAAAGCTTACCTTGTAAGACCGAGTTTCACCAAAACTATATGAATAACAGAATAATATGTTGCAGATGATCTTAACTGTAATCAAATAAAGTGCACACTCAATAAATTTCCAATCTAGCACCTTATTTATATCCTATTTTATGTGACTAACCTTAACAAACATAGACCAAGTCTCTGAACCAACCAGTCATGCGTTGTCAGGGCCCTAACAGTTCAAAACCAAAATTAAATATAAAATTAAATTTCTGCTGGTACATACTGGACACAATAGAACATTACATTTTGGCGGAGTTTCCAAACCGTCCAGTTATGTTAACCAGGCCTTATGGCCCAAAACAGAAGGTTTAACGTAAATTTGTGCTTTTGCTGATGGTCTTTTGCTGGTGATTGGAGATATTAAAATCCCCTTTGCTTAAACAAAGTCCTTATTGGGATGAGAGTCCGGATACCGTTAGTCAAACATACCTCTGTATACCCCGAGAAGCACGTCACTCTGCGCTGTGACATCTTCAGGTTGCGTGCTTCAGGTTTTTCATTATGAAATCCTTGGCCTGTTTTGGGTCCTTAAAGCTTGTGCGCATGCCATCCGGCGTTGTTATCCTCAGCTCCGCTGGGTACCACAGGCCATAGTGTATTCCCTCACTACTGCCTGTGTGTAGTATGGTTGGATGCGAATCTTATCACTGTCCCCCGTAGTCAGTTGTTTCATCTGCCCAGCTTTCCTTAGCATTTCCTCCTTCTCCTGGTAATAATGGCATCTGATGACGAAGGCTCTCGGTGGGTCACTGTTACCCGGTCTCACACGCAGCGTACGGGGTGCCCGGTCCAATAAAGGGGGCTTATCGAGACCAAATGTCTCCTTCAGGTACTGAGATACAAAATCCGTCATGCGCTTCCCGTCCTCTCATCTTTCCTTTATCCCGGTAATGCACAGGTTATTACGGCGCGACCGTGCCTCCAAATCCTCATTTTGTGCTTTCTGGGTAGTGAGTTCCCTCCGCACGTTAGCCATGTCCCGCTCCAGAGCAGCAATCAGGTCAGAGTGGCTGTCGGCTGCAGACTCGAGGGCGACCACCTGTTTATCTAGGGCTTCACTCTTGGCGTTAGCATTGTTGTTGGCCAGTTTAATTTCTGCTCTTAGCTGGTCAACCTGGTTCCGAATTTCAGTGGATTGTGCCTCTGCTTTGGTGAGCAATTCAGTCCTCAACTCGGCGATTGCTAAGAGGATGGCCTCATGTCCGGTCCCGGTCGGGTGCAGCGTTAGGTGCAGCATCAGGTGCAGTGTTAGCCTCTGGGCTAGCCTTGGAGCTAACCCTTGTGTCGGGTGCTTTTCGGGGGTTTTTAGACATTTTCAGCGAGCATTAAGTCAAAATTTCAAGCCTGTTGCGTTGTCTGGGCTTCGATTATGAGTGTGACTCAAGGTCTTTACATTAAATAGCTGCTTCTATATTTATTGATAGCGTTGGCAAGGAGCTCAGTAAAAACGGGTCCTCACATGTCGCAGCTCAGACCGGAAGCCAGAAAGAACCAGAGATTGGACGAACAAAAGAACATGGTGGACAAGTTCAATAATTTTATAAAATATGACTTTAAAATCAATCCAACTAAAATGAAATACATGTCAGTCTCAGATTTTTTAAATTAAGTCTTATTGTTCTTTAAATGTACTTAGAGCACATTGGTCTGGCTCTATATTCTAAAACCATTGAGAAGCTGTAAACTGGTTTGATACATAAATGTACCCATTCACAGAGGGCTGGATGTAATGAGTGATCTGATTCCCCAGGACAATGAGTGACCTCACTGTGTGATTGAACACCAACACTGGTATCTCGGGTTACCGTCGTCGTAGCAACGCATGCTAATGCTGCATGCCCTGATCTGTGTGGTTTGGACAGTTAATCCCATCCTATCAGCAGAATCTTTCTTTTTTGCTTTCCATTAACTCTCCCCTCATCCTCCTTTCTTTATCTATTTCTAACCTGCTATTACAGTTAGTACTATTACCTGTTTTTGTCATGCTCCTTTGGAAGAGCACTCCACAGTGATATTGCTTATTAAAATATGCTTTAAAATTAATCAAAACAAACACTGTACACATTTGTGTTGCTTCTGCCATCATTTTTATTGTCAGTACCAGCGGGATGATGAGGCCAGTTTTTATCCTCTCTTCTGAGTCCTCCCATGGGCTATGTAAAAAAAATGTGCCTCTTTTAAAGGCAGATTAAGCCGGGCATACACTGTACGATTTTAGCCCGTTTTTGACCCAATTTTTGAGATGCACGACCTGGCGACCCACGGCCCGATTTCCCGTTTCGTCGGGCGTCTTTTTTCGTACAGTGTACAGGGGGTAACGAGGGCCGATTATCTGTTCCCGAACCACCGTCGGACGGTTGGATGAATTTCTGACATGTCATGAAATTTGTTCTGACATGAAATTTTGGTCGGCCGACAAATTCTTTCGCACAGTGGAAGCAGAGCCCCGAGCCGACTGGAGCATGACTATCACTTTCACTGCTCCTCCACTTGAGGCAGGATCTCATCCCCGACCTGGAGGCTGCACTCCACCCTTTTCCGGCTGAGAACCATGGCCTCGGATTTGGAGGTGCTGATTCTCATCCCAGCCGCTTCACACTCGGCTGCGAACCGTTCCAGAGAGAGCTGAAGGTCACGCGCCGATGAAGCCAACAGGACCAGATCATCCGCAAAAAGCAGCGACCCAATCCTGAGGCACCCGAACCGCAGCCCCTCAACGCCCTAGCTGCGCCTAGAAATTCTGTCCATAAAAGTTATGAACAGAACCGGTGACAAAGGGCAGCCCTGACCAAGCTCTGGCACCGGGAGTATAGGGACCGGATAGCCCGTATTAGTGGGTCCGGAACCCCATACTCCCGGAGCACCCCCCACAGGACTCCCCGAGGGACACGGTTGAACGCCTTCTCCAGGTCCACAAAGCACATGTAGACTGGTTGGGCAAACTCCGCGCTAAGGGTATAGAGCTGGTCCACAGTTCTACGACCAGGACGAAAACCACACTGCTCCTCCTGAATCCGAGGTTCGACAATCTTGTGGACCCTCCTCTCCAGGACCCCCAAAAAGACCTTCCCGGGGAGGCTGAGGAGTGTGATCCCCCTATAGTTGGAGCACACCCTCTGGTCCCCCTTTTTGAAGAGGGGAACCACCACCCCGGTCTGCCAGTCCAGAGGCACTGCCCCCGATGTCCACGCGATGTTGCAGAGAATGTGTCAACCAAGACAACCCCACAACATCCAGAGCCTTGAGGAACTCCGGGCGGACCCCAACCACCCCTGGGTTTATATTTTTGTTCAGTGTAGAAGCAGAGGTGAAGCAGGCTAATGGTGAGCCCTGCACCTAGTGGTTGTCCAGCAAATCGCCTATTCCTGTCGCTATGCGTCCACAGGTGATTCACTGGGCTCAGACCTCAAGGCTCACCTGCCATCTGGGAATCAAGAGAACCATGTACAGTAGTAGCAACTCAAAAGTTCCTGTTCAAGCTGAAAGCCAGCTGAATGGCAACCGTCTTCCTGCTGACTTCCAGCCAACTGCCTGCCAAGTTCCGTGGCTGGAGTGACCCCCCTCCTTCTCCTGGGCGTGTTTATTTTTTACTGTAACTCCACCTATTCATTTAATTACAGGGTATGACCAAGAGATGGCGCTTCTCTCACAGAACTTTTTTTACAGTTGTTCTACCTGGAGATGACGTAGCTTACACACCTCATTAGCATTCTCATGGCTCAACCTTTTGTTTGCACTTACAGTAATGGGCTTTTTGGTCTCCCAGTGTCACAGATCACAGAGCGGAAAATGCAGCTGGTTTGACTACTGCATACTATACAGTAGCCTTATGATTTGAGCGTGTTCATGAATCGAAATTAAATTTAAGGTGTTTATATCTAACACGTCACCATTTACCAAATCAACAACATCTAGGCTGTTCTGTCTTTACTAGTGGTGGGCCGTTATCGGCGTTAACGTGCTGCGTTAACGTGAGACTCTTATCGGGCAATAAAAAAAATATTGCCGTTAATCTATTCTCAAAGCTACTCCAGCCTTTGAGGTCGCTTTTTGACTTTTTTCTCTTTTGTTCGTTTTTGTTTTCTTCACTGTAACTCTGTGGAGGCCTGATCTCTCTAGCAATGTTTTTGTGCTTTTGTTGTGTTTTTCTCATGTTGTTTTTTAAATGCCGCTTTCACCTGGACAGCTGCCTTTGTTTACTCCGGGGAACAGCTGATCGCGCTAATGCCGGCCGGCATTGACTTGATTAATCTATGCCAGAGGTCGGGAACCTTTTTGGCTGAGAGAGCCATGAAAGCCACATATTTTAAAATGTATTTCCGTGAGAGCCTTCTAATATTTTTTTTACACTGAATACAAATAAATGCGTGCATTTTTAAGCAAGACCAACAGTTTTAGAGTATAATAAGTTTCTGAATTTATTCTTTTTAATAATGTTGTTATACTGACGCTAACCAATAATAAATAAAATACTTCTTAACATTAATGTGACTTCTGCTGCTGCATAGTCCCGATCATACACCGATCCCCATAGCAACCGCTGTGTTTCGGATGTAGACGCGCATGCGCACTCATGTACTGCTGAGTGAACTCTTCAGTCGTTAGCTCATAAGCAGTTTCTTTTCCGAGCTGTTCTGTATCGTTAAATTGAACTAAATAACACAAAACACAACTGCTTACTCTTCTACTGATTTTAATTTTGCAATGAACGTAAAGACATTAAACGTGTGGTACACGTGTCGAAGGCTGGGCGCAAAGGAGACCACCGGGCTCTCTCCGAGGAAGGGGGAGAGGGAGATGCCCGGCCAAGGCTCCGTCCAGCATGGACTAAAACACAGCATGAACAATTCAGAAGCTATTCGGAATGAGTTAAAATTAATTTTTAAACTAGTTTTCAAGACTGCATATTGCTAGCGGATCTATTTTCTGACCCAGAGTGCGTGACTGGTTCTGAATGAGGGATGTTTTAGTGGTACGCAGTACCGGACCGTACCGGCTTACTTTCACCCCTGTCTACGAGCCAGATGCAGTCATCAAAAGAGCCACATCTAGCTCGCAAGTCATAGGTTCCCGACCCCTGATCTATGCCCACCACTAGTCTTTACATAATCTATGCCCACCACTAGTCTTTACATAATTACTGAAGCGTCTCTTCTCTTGTGCTCGCGCACTTCTCTCTCGCTCATCTGCATGTAAACAACAAACTAACCCTTAAAAAAAGTTACAAAAAACGGTTCATCAGACGTCATGGGGCTGCCAGGCCTGTGTGTCAGACCTGCCGATACAAGCGAGAGTTTTTTTTTAATAAACAGTTTATTTGGAGGGGAGGGCTTGTTGTTGTGCGCGACATAAAGCTGCAGAGACAAGCGTTTTTTTCTAAAAGTCTGTGTATTCCGCTGCAGCGGTGCCTCCATTTAGAAAAAGAATTGAAGAATAACAACAGCAATAATACCTCCTGTTGAATATTTGATCACAGTTTGATCGTTGTGTAATGCCATTTAAAGAGGGAGAATACCTGGTGATTAACAGCCCTTTGTTATGCAGGTATTTACTGTAGTGCACGCTTTAGGCCAGGTAAACCCCACAAACACCTCATTAGCATTCTCATTGCTCAACTTTTGTTTGCACTTGATGGGCTTTTTCGTCTCCCAGTGTCACACTGTATACTGTACCATCAATATGGCCACTATGGCGTTCAGAGGAATAAATACTCAGAAATCGAATGTGTTTCATACTGCAGGCTTCAGAAAGCATCAAACAAATATAACTCTTAAAAAAACATTACAAGCGGAGTTTTCTTTAATAACAAGTTTATGTTGGCATGTTGTTGTTGTGCGTGACATAGAGTTGCAGATACGGTGCCTCAGTGTTATCACAACTTTTTTTTTCCATGAACCGATCTGCGGAACACTTGGTGCCGGTCTGTGGGGAGCGATATGAACGCATCATGATGATCCGTTGCACCACTAGCCACATCCATGATTGTGCTCTGTCTCAGCTGATCGGCTCACCCCAGCGTATCTGTTGAGATGTGTCTTTATACAGTCTATGGTGAGAGCGGAACATTAAAATCACTGCTCCTCCCCGTGGACAAATGAGGCATTGCAGCTGGTTTTCACCCAGACTGCTTAAGGGCGTTTCCAATCGGGGCCTCACTCACTAAGTCATCGCGAGGGATTCATCACGGACCTGCAAAGGACCAGTCAAGGACCAGCCAAGGACCAGTCACGGCCCCGTCACGGAAACACAGGAACTTTTGAGTTGCTACATCTGTACGCCATACGACAAAGGTTCTGGTGGCCCTCCATGGAATGTGAGGTCCGAGAGTATGTGGAGGCGTGCTCTGTCTGTGCCAGAAACAAGACCTCCTCCCATGCTCGGACGGGACTGCTGCAACCTCTCCCGGTACCCAGTCGACCATGGGCTGAGATTTTGTTGGACTTTGTTACAGGGCTCCCAGTCTCCCAAGGTAATACCACTGTTCTTATAGTGGTGGACAGACTCTCTAAGATGACTCATTTTATTGCCTTGCCTAAACTGTCGTCCACCAAAGAGACGGCAGAAATCTTGTTGAATAATGTGTTTCATATCCATGGCCTTCCTAAAGACATTGTGTCAGATTGGGGCCCAGCCCTCATCAGAGACTTCCGTGTCTCCCTTTGTCCTGTGCCAGTTTGTCTTTCCCATGTGTCAGAACCAGCGTTTTACCCATTCCATTGCCATTGTCAGGTCTTTTTGTTTTGTTACTTTGTTTGTTCAAGTGTGATTTTCTGTTTGTTTTCTTAGTTCTAGCATAGCCTTGTAAGAGTGATTTTAGGCTTTATTTGTTCTTTCTTAGTCTAGCTTTAGTTGAATGAATTTTAGTTTCTTAAATTAGTGAAGAGTTTTTTTCCTCTGACTTTTGTTTTGTTAATAAAAACTTTATTTAGAAACTTTCATCTGAGAGTTGTGCATTTGGGTTCTGGTCCATAGTTCGGTTGTGACAAAGGGAAAGATTCAAACTGAAATTCCAATTCAAATCTTTTTCATTTTTCTTATTCCCACACTCTCAACAAATCACACGTTGCCATTCTTTTGACTGTCTGCTTAGCTGTGTAGCTAATGCTAAATTAGCTTGTCTGCTGCTACGTTAGTTAGCTAGTGTAATGTAAGGAATAGGTATGTGGTCATTGAAGAAATAGCAGGATGGAGACGGATAACTTTCTACTGGTTTCTCTCTTGGTTACTCTGGCTCTTCAGAAACCTGTGGGTAATGTCACGGATCCGACGTTGTTTTATCATCAAACCATAATAATGAGTAAATACTTAATAATGCATCAATACTGTAGATAGAACCATCCTAAACAATTGTGCTACTACTCCTGTTTGAGTTGTAAGAAAGTGAAAGAGTGAATGGTTGTTTGTCTCTATGTGTGTGTGATGAGCTGGCAACTTGCCCAGGGTGTACCCCACCTCTCACCCAAAGCCAGCTGGGATAGGATCCATGGACTTGTTTTTAAAGATATATGTCTTCATTACAAACCAGTTTGCTTGAGCACCACAGACAAAGAGTTTCGGTCTCTATATTGTCCATTGACAATAACAGCAACTAACAGCAGCTTTTTAAAATTTGTTTGCTCTCAGACTAAACCAATTCCAGCAGTTCTGACAACATATTGGATGAAAACATCTACTGTAAATCTACATAAATCTACTGTATCATAACCACTAATCTACTAATCAGATGATCGGCGGTTTGATCAAGCAAGATACTGAACCCCAAATTGCTACCAAAGGCTGTGCCATTGGTGTGTGAATGTGTATGAACAGATGAATGTGATATATAGTGTAAAAGCACTTTGAGTGATCAGAAGATTGGAACGGTGTTGTATAAGTACAGTCCATTTACCACTTTCTGTCTGTATTTGAGCGCAGCATTCTTGAGAGCTGAATGATAATGTTCAATACATCCTGAAGGGAGCATGAATGCATCACATTTCATAGAAATATATACCAAATTTGATGGCATCTAGTAGATGTTAAGATATTCACAGGACAATATAAAACATGGATGTTGTATCCGTGATGTCACCCACAGGTTTCTGAAGAGCCATTGTGAAACGCTGTCTCTACCAATAAATGGGCAGAGACGTGGATCCTCTGTGGAGCTGAGGCAGGCTGAATGATGCCTGGGTGCTCAAACAAGTTATCTGTAACAACTTCCACCTGTCAATCAGAGTGGCCACACTCTTAATTCTGCATAACTTTAAGCCTTAATATCATTTGAACAGGTGAGTTCTATAATTCACCCTTAGTACAGTTGCCATGAACGGGGAAATTAGCTATAGAGACCAAAACTGTTTTTTGTACTGGCTGTAAACATGTTTATTTCTGCTGCGAAGTTGGACTTTTTTACATGGGGACTTATGGAGGTTGCTGCTTGGTGAAAATCGGCTGGTGGTGCAACAGGAAATATCAGGTCACCAGGAAACTAAGGAGTGATCCTGTTGGGACCATGAATTTTTATGCCAAATTTCATGGCAATCCACTCAGTTCAGTTATTTCAGTCTGGAACAGACAACCCAACAACTGACAGATATCACCACTCCTATAGAGTACTGCGACTAGTGTTACTATAAATTCAGTACAATACCTGGAAAATGCATGTATAAAACACAGTCCTTTCATCACATTCTGTGTCTTTCTCTGCTGCACTCTGCCACCTTAGAGTGGGTTTCATAAGATCAGCTTACTGCACTGTGTGGACTGACTGGGCACAGCTGCTGTTTATGATCTCCTGTTCCATTCCTGCCCTATTAGGACACCACAGAGTAGCTGAGGGGAAACAACAAAGGCATACACGCACGCACACACACGCACACACACACGCACACACACACCACCTGCCTCTTTAGGATTGACCACAAGTTCTCAATGGGATTAACATCTGGGGAGTTTCCTTGCCATAGACTCAAAATGTTTATGTTGTTAGCCGAGCCACTTGTTGTAGTTATCACTTTTGCTTTATTGCAAAAGGCATTGTTCATCACCAAAATGTTCTGGATGGTAGCAACTCCACACATGAATGGTTTCAGGATGCTTTACTGTTGGCATGACACAGGACTGAGGATAATGCTCAGCTTTTCTTCTCCAGACAAGCTTTTTTCCAGATGCCCCAAACAATCGGAAAGGGGATTCATCAGAGAATGACTTTACCCCAGTCCTCAGCAGTCCAATCCCTGTACCCTTTGCAGAATATAAGTCTGTCCCTGATGTTTTTTATTTATATAGCACCATATCATAACAAAAGTTATCTCATGAAACTTTCCATACAGAGCAGGTCTAGACCGTGTTTATAATATTATTTACAGAGACCAACACATGCTAATGCTACAAAATCTTCCATTTAACAGGCAGAAACCTCGAGCAGACCCTGGAGAGAAGTGGCAGTCTTTGCTGCCCTTCTTGACACCAGGCCATCCTCCAAAAGTCTTCGCCTCACTATGCGTGCAGATGCACTCACACCTGCCTGCTGCCATTCCTGAGCAAGCTCTGACCTGGTGGTGGCCCAATCCTGCACCTGAATCTTATTCTAACTCAATCAGCATGACAGAGTGCCAATGCTAATTTACCTCAGTGAGGGTGAAATAACAGATCACATCTCTGAGGCTAAAACATTTGTTTCTTGCTGTCTAAACATGGCTAGCTAAACTCAAACCTATAATGTTAACTGTAGTTAAAATCTGTTACAGTGGTTAAATTAGTCATTTAATTAGGATACCACAGAGACTTATTACTTGACTGCACGCCCCCTGAGTTCTACAGAGCTATTTTATTATCATTGTTTGTTTTATGGCCAGAGACTTAACTGTTTTGTTTCCAGCGTTGCCAACTTTCTCACTATATTTAGTGACTTTTCAGACTCTCTCAGTAACTTTATTTCTAACAGGAATCTAATTTAGTGACTTATTCAGACCATCAGGGAAAGGCCTAGAAATATATTCTGATATTATATTGTAATTCATTCTCATGCATGCTACACAGCTCTTCAGCCAACAGCATTGGATCTCTCGCTCCTCTTGTGCCATGCTCACAGGCAGCAGTAGGTGGTGTGTGTGGGGCAGACTGGTTGAATAAATGTTAATGTTGCTCTGAGTCTGCTGGATGTGTAAATAAGAAATATTTGTTAACAAGTTCACCACATCAACTTAGAAGGTGGTGATATTTCAGTATGTTTACAGCTTGTCACTCCAGGTTTAGGACGTGAAACAGAACCACGCAAATTTACAAAAAAACAAACATCATTCTTCTGAATGAGAAAAAAATCAACATTTGAAAAACAAACAAACAAACAAAAAAAGAACCCTGGACTAATGGTTTACAATGCATCTTTTACAAGTGCAAGCTTTATGTGTTATTTTATTGATCAACCTTTTTCTGTCTCCTCTCTCTCAGCTCCTACCACAGACTGTAGGCTATACTGTGACTCAGAAATGTTGTTCACAGCAGCATCCTTTTGAGACACCTGTGACCTTCCCTCCTCTCCTTTCACTTGCCTCCTCCTCTTCTTCTTCACTGTCCCTCTTGGCCTCTGACTGTCAGCCCAGTCCCTCATCTTTCTACAGTCATTTTTCCTCCACCTTTTCTCTCTGAACATTGTAGTTGGAGTCAGATAGGGAAAGAGAAATGTACATTAGGACAATCTGCTCCCATGATACATAAAATGGTGTGAAGGTGTGAAGAGTTCAAGATACATTTGTTCAAAGAAAATCATTATCTGAAGCTTTTTCAAACTCATATCAACTTGTAGTAACAAACAGACAAAGGCACAAAGATGGACAGGTCGAAGACTCACTAGCAGTTATTACCAAATGCACGTTCACCCTTGAATCCCAAATCAAACTACCCAACATGTATGCCTTTTGAGATTGTCAACACATCAGGACACACTGAACACCAACCAATACTTTGATACAAGTGCCGCACCTGCTGTGGTGATTGTGGGCAGAGGGGACCAGAGACAGTCTTCCAGTGTCGGAAATTTCAACAACCATGGTATAATTTTTGTACAGTGTCTGCCCAGGAGGCTCAGGAGGTAGAGCGGGTCGTCCACTAATCAGATGATCGGCGGTTCGATCCCCGGCTCCTCCAGTCTGCATGCCGAAGTGTAGCAGCTAATGCCATCAGTGTATGAATGTGTGTGAATGGGTGAATGAGATATGTAGTGTAAAAGAGCTTTGAGTGGTCGGAAGATTAGAAAGGTGATATATAAGTACAGTCCATTTACCACTGAAGGTTTTTCATCCGCTTGCCTTCAGTAAGAGTATGACGACTTTATATGGTTGTTTTATGTGTTTGGTTGAAGTTGGTCTATGATAGACTGTGTTAAACAAATGTTCATTCAATCACCTGGCCTGTATTTTTTGGAAGTGTCTGCCCTTTTCCAAAAGTTAGTTTCCAGCGATGACTTCCCAGATGGTTCTCTCTAACAAACCATCTGGCACAGTCATCTTAGAGCACAAAAACAACTTGTTACATGTTGACGCAACCAACCACCAAGCTCCACCCTTTGTGACACTACATCCTCCTTTGCTTTCAACTGACAAGACTCATAATTACAGGAGAGATACAACTACACTTTTATTGCCTGAAGTAATGACAATCTTGAATTGTTGTGCCCAGTGTTATCATTATCATTCCAGACATCCCACATCTGTCAGATTGAGCCACTTTGGCGTTGATATTAGGTTTAAATTCAGACAAAATGAAACATAATGCCTTGCAGTTAAGCTGTACTGTCAGACAAACAGCAAAGAGACCGATCAGGCAAACAAGACACATTGAAACACACTTACTGTGCTGTGTTTTCAGTACACACACACTGATAAACACTCTGACACACATGTACAAACAGTGAGATGGATTGTTGTGTGAAGCCAGGCCTCATTGTGAGCCCATGTGACCCTATCCATGTGAACCTCTCTCTCTTTCTCTCTGGAGCACATCTGCATAACTTGAATATACAGAACATCTGACACAAACATACACATACTGAACAGTGCTGCAGACAAATACACATAAGAGACTCAGATTCAACTTTGATGTGAGCATACATCACATCACTATCTTTCATTTCACTATCAGGCTCCCAAGTCATCTTGATGCATAATAAACTTAGTTACGACTGCAATGATAGCCGGTAATGAGTACAGAATTG
The DNA here is from genome assembly GCA_036365135.1 of Miichthys miiuy. Taxonomy (NCBI): domain Eukaryota; kingdom Metazoa; phylum Chordata; class Actinopteri; family Sciaenidae; genus Miichthys; species Miichthys miiuy. The sequence goes on from CM071616.1 coordinate 1,778,230, forward strand.
TGGAAACAAACCAAATGACCATGTATAAACACTATTTGACGAGATGATTATTATCCAGCCATTAGCCACATGTCAAGTGTGATGAGGAATTTCACAGTCATGTTAAAAACATAAAGAAAGTGGCACTGCAGCATACTGCATGAACTCCAATATAATAAATACAAATGGTTAAAATGATTTGAATCAACATTTCTGAAATTTGTTGGCCCATCCTATATCTGAAGAATAAATTAAAGGGATCCCTGCTTATTTCAGGTCAGGACCTTAGGGTCTCCTCCTCTGTACCATATAGCTTGTCATCCAAACAACTGTATTATAGTGCAGCAAGAGCAAGTGAAGGCTGACGTGTGCTCAGTAAATAACTTAATCTGCTAAAAGTTTACCACAGGGGAGTAGAGGGTGGGGTGTAGGAACAGAGAAGTGCTAAAAGGAAGGAGAGGAGACTAAATGAAGGATGGCAAAATGGCAGGATAGAAGAGGAGATGTAAGGGAATTACAGTCCAAGCCATGTGTCCTGAGCAGCAGGCCCTAATTGATTAAGACAGCCAACTTCCAGTAAATTGGCTGATGAAGCTTTTCACTCTCAGGACTGCTGGCTGGACACAATCAAACTCACGGAGTGGAACGGAGATGAAGATAGAGGAGCAGAGCAACACACTCAACTTGCTCTCTCTCTCTCTCTCTCTCTCTCTCTCTCTCTCTCTCTCTCTCTCTCTCTCTCACACACACACACACACACACACGACAACTGAGTGGAGACAAAGTGCTGATAGTGCTGTTCCCATTCCAGGGTTGGTGTAAGCACTTGCATGGCTGGCTGGAGCTGTGAAGATAATGTGGCATGCTAGGCAGTAGACAGTCATACTGGTGGTGCAGAGGAATGTTGTCTGACCCTGTTTGGACTATGTTAAGACTAGCTACATCCTGAGCATGTTCAACCTGATTGAAATGATTGAATCTAGTTTGTAGCTAATGTAAATCCAGTCTATGTCCAATGATCAACACAAACTAGCTCAGTGCCACAAAGCCTTAACCAGACAGGTTTTCAAGCATGGACAGCAGTGTGCAGGCAGATTATAGACCAGTGCTTTTCACTGAAGATAACCCTGCACTTCTCACCCCTCCCCTCCTCCCCCTATGGAGGAGGGGAGGGGTTCACCACACTGTAAAATCCCTGCCTCACTCTCCATGCTGCTGCATGTGCATGTTTGCTATAAATAGCATCAGTGTGGCTGCAGAGGGAGACATGCAGAGGAGAGCTGAGATGAGAGACGTACAGTAGACCCTAAGATTACACCTGCTAAACTTGCAGTCAGCATACAGCCACCGTCTGCTCCAATATTATGGTTCTTTGTAGAAAGGAAGGGGTTGTACAAAAGGAGAGTAGTGGAGAGGACAAAATAGGATTAGGAATGCTCCATCATATTTAAAATTGGCTTTCTATTGAGGTTTCCTAAGTTTCTCGGTAGATATTACACTGATATTTCATCATTGCACACGATAGCAGATTAGATTTTGTCCTTAAATCCCTTTTCATACTTGAGCATGAAAATTCACTGGTATTAGTTGGAAAGTAATAATCTGCCGCTGTGTGAAAACCATAATAGACAGATTTATGAAACAAATGAAACAAAGTGAGAGGAGAAATAAAGAAGGTGTGCCTGGAGGAAAATATGTCTCCTTTAACCATGTTGTTCACACACTTTTGATGAAGGTCTTTTGAGTAACTGATGACTACTATATCGCATGTGAGCAGGGGAATGAATTTTAATGAAATCATAATTTCTAATGTTCAGAGATTTACTAAAAGAAGACAGCCTACAGCCATGCTAGCAGCTCTGTGACACATGGTGGCAATTTGAGCTTCGTGCTAACATTTAGCATGCTAACATTTGCTAACTAGTACACAACAAGCATTAGTTCTGGTTGTAGACCAAAGTGAACAAATATAATGCCAAGATGGTGGCAACCAGAGCCACCACACAATAGACCTGATGATGCTGCTAAATCAAAATTAAGGGATCATTAAAGTCATGGCAATCCATTCAATATTTCACTCTGGCCCGCTCTGGTTGGTTGGTTGATACTTTATTGTTCCAGAGGGAAATTCAAGCATCCAGTAGCAGCATGAGACACAGTAAACATACATTAAACATTCATAAACATGTTGGCACTAGAAGAAAAGTCAAGAATCACCAAAATCATTAGGATTCATTAGGAGCATATACTGTATATTTCACAGAAATTGTTATCTCAAGATATTTCAGTCTGAACCAAAGTTATCAAACTTACAAAGTTGCTGACATGCCCCCTCAGCCCTGTCTCAGATTACATTTAGAGTTACTGTGGCTCTAACACTAAAAACTGTTTTAAAAGGGCAATTTTTCATGATCTGTCCAAAGTCTTTTATTCAGCTGAAATATTCACACCTACATGTATTTTCTCTCTCAACAGTGATGCAACTGGGAAAGAAAATGCTGCAGTCAAAGACACCAAACTTTAGTTGCTGATGGTGGGACTGAATCCAACTATGTGAACTGTTGCTTTTTACATTTATTTTATGTAATAATGTGTATAGATCCATGATATATTTTACCAGTACCGCAATGTGAAGATCGTGAAGAGTGCAGTGGCTCTGGCCTCCGCCATCTTGGCATTAATGCCTCTGCCGCCTCCCGGCTAATCTAAAAATGGGCAAGACATGGATCATCTGCAGACCTAAGGGGGGCTAAATGAAGCCTGGATGCTCAAACAAGCCATCTGTAATAGCACCCACCTGTCAATCAAAGCGGCCACACTTAATCTGCATAACTTTAAGCCTTAATTTAAAAACTTCACCCTCAGTAAATAAGTTAAATTGGCTGTTCCTTGGCCAGGCTGTAAACATGTTTATTTCTGCTGTGAAGTTGAACATTTTAAGATGGGGGCTTATGGAGACTGACTTCTTTATCCAGCCTCAAGTGGCCATTCAAGAAACAGAACAGTTAAAACAGAAACAGTTTTTGACACTTCCACATAGGCTTCACTTCACAGCCACGGAGGTGTCCAAATGTATACCATTCTATAATCATTCTAGGTTTCAAACTGTGTTATCATTGTAAATAAGACTATGTTTAGACAGTATATGCATATTGACATGTCGATGACTGTAATCACCCTTTTCTTAATAAACCTCTATTGGGATTTATTTTTATTTTTACTCATTGCCTACAGGAGCGGGACAGTGTGACAATCTAACAGTAATAACATTCATAAGTTGGATGTCAAATGGTAAATGGTCTGTACTTATATAACACCTTTCTAGTCTTCTGACCACTCAAAGTGCTTTTACACTACATATCTCATTCACACACATTCATACAATCGACATGCAGACTGGAGAGTCGAGGATTGAACGACCCAGTCAGGAGGTAGAGCCACAGCTGCCCCAATTATGAATGTTAAAGCATTCATAAAGTTGACATGTTAAGAGGTTATGTTCAATAGTAGAGACTTCATTCTGAATTTAAATGTGCTATTAATTAATATAATAATCATAAAAACAACTGACAAAGAAGTCTCTCTGTCACTCAAACTTCATTGATCTCAACTAATGCAACACTGGAAAAGATCACTGCAAGGCTATTGTGCCACAGTAATTACACTGAAGAATAGCTCAATCAAATGCTGGGTGGAAGGGAGCAGTTAGAGGATACATTTTAGAACTGGCTTTATTAAAAAGTTCAGGATAGAGTACAGTGTAGATTTCAGGACTTCTATTCATAACCTGTCTGCAACGTTTCTATACTGTAATGTAATTAGATAACGATGGAAATCTATTAATTCTTCTGTGATATAAAACAGCATGACAGGTGATACATGCAATCAGAAATGGTGGAAGCTATTTGTAATGTTACAGACTTAAATCTCTTATGACTACATTTTCCATACAGCATGTATCTTTACACAGGTAGCACATTTTTCTTGTTTTGTTTTCTTGGTTTGTCAACTTATTATTATTAACCTGGTAAAGGGATGGAAAAAAAACAACATGAACACTATTTTAACTTTGGAGTAACTGGAAATTAAAAGTTATATGGAATGATAAAAAGGCAGAGGTTGGTGAATCACCACTTTTAAAATAACTCGCCAAATGTCAGAGTACGTCAGAGTCAAGTGATTATTGTGGCAAAAGGAACAGTCTCAAAAATCACAACAGCAAAAATGCGTCAGCAAAGAAACAGACAGGTAGAGTACAGCTGAACGGCTGACAAATTCACACACAATCAGTGCCAGGGCTGATCATTGCATGTTACAATCAACAAAGCCAGCATTTATTGGTGGTAGCAGCATTGGGAAATTGCTTATATCCAAATACCCAAAGCCACATAACAAATATGCATAGCCTGGGGTACAAAGTACAAACTACCACATCATGTCATCTACCTACAATGTTTGCTGCAAAAGAGATGGTGGATCCATAACAGAAAGGCAGCCATCTCATGAGAGTCATTAGCTCCAGTGATTGCTCTGCATGGGTGTAGCGAGAATTAAGCTGTGATACACTTGCAACAGATATCATTATCATGCAAATACTGTTTCCTCACAATATTGGCATATTCAAAGGATCCCATGTGAATACATGCTCCCCTATACACCTCGGTTCACTGCTGCACATTTATGAATACTGGAACAAAGAGTGATGTTAGTTCTCACCTTCTCCACAGTTGCCATCTTTGTCTTAATAAAGTATAAGAGCAATTCAGTTGACTGACTCTAAACACGAAGAAGAGCTTTATTTCTATTAGGGATGTGAAATTCACACGAGTAGCATGGGGGTAGATTCTTTATTAATAGTTAAAATAAGAAATGTGGTGCTCATGAATCAACCAGTCATTGTATGTAGCAGTTCTTCTTAAAAGATGCCACCAGGGGTTTTGAGTTGTTCTTTCAAGTGCAGAGCTATTCATGTACCAAGTCATTTTTTCATGTAGAAGTAAATGTGTTTCCATCGTGACGTGTAGAACTTTATTCGAATTGTACTGAGTGCTGGGTAATGAGGAAATGTTGTTTCACAATTAGTGAAATGTTTTAAAACCTGTACAGTAACATGATGGAACCAGATATGGAAAAAGGCATCAGGTCATATGGGTCATCTAGTGTTATTGCGCTCATTAAAATAAGTGGCTTGCAAAAGTATATATTTCACCAGCAATTTTGAAATTAAAAACTTTATCATGCAAATTTTATCAATTGTAGCAGCAGTTCACCACACTGTAAAATCCAATAGCTGCTCTGACATACGTTCATTAGTTAACTTAACTAGGTTATCAACAATATGCACTTATGACTGGAATTTATGAAGTAACAGTTACTTGCATGGTGAAAAACGCAAAATACTTAGTGTTTAGAGTGAAGATTACTTTATTTAGAGTTAAGCTCACTCCAACTGCGCATTCAAAGAAGAAGTGTGCATGCGCATTAGCAACATTCAGTCTCTCCCGCTCAGCAACCAACGCACCAGTGGCTAAAAATTAGTGGCTAGCGCTGACGCGCTATCAATTAGCATTAGCATGTTGACAATTAGCATGTATTTAATTCTTAGTGGCTAAAAATTAGTGACACTAATTTTAGCATTGGCCGCTAATGTTAGCAATTAGCATGTATTTAATTCTTAGTGGCTAAAAATTAGTGACATTAATTTTAGCATTGTTAGCAATTAGCATGTCTTTACTACCATGAGACAGCAGAGCAGCAGAGCACTACTGCTTGCTAATTTTAGTATTGGCCGCTAATGTTAGCAATAAGCATGTCTTTACTACCATGTCTCTCTGTCATTTTAGACAGACAAGTTCAAATTAAGTGCCAATAACTGCTAAAATGGCCGCCGCCGGGCTTCTGCCTGCCGGCCCTAATCAGCAGAACAGTTACACCTGTTAGAATGTCAGTTGGAAATGCCCAGAGAGACAGAGAGAAAATGCTGAAACCACCCCTCAAACAGGAAGGACTTCTGGCCAAACCGTTTGGCCTAACATTGAACCGACATCACTGGGAGCATCCTGAGCTCTTCCTGAACGTTTACATAGCTATTTTGTGTCGATAAAATGAAGAAATGTGACCTTAATGGTGATTCAAAGAAACGTTACTTCTGCTTTCCTCCAGGAATTTTCCCGCCTTTTTAACATGGCAGTCTATGAGGCTGTGGATGGGTGTTGCTAGCACATCTTTGTGTGTTACGCCAAAACTATAGGGCTGACAGCTTCAGCAGTGTTATCACTGCAACCGCCTCAAATTTTCCTACGTTTTTTATGTATAAATCACGTCTGTAGTGTGGCATTTGAGGCCACAATCGCATTTTACAAATTTATTTTTCGACAAATTTTTCTCTCCCTCTCCACTCTAGCGATGACATCACTCACTCACTGCAGAATTTGAGTAAAAACCTGCTCAACTTTAAGCCTTGATAGTTTAAAAACAGTAAAAGCTGTCGATGAGTGAAGTGAATCACTGAAGAGAAGGCAAGAGTACCTACATTTTAAAGTTTAAATGAAGTCTCTCGGTGAAAGTATGCCGGAGCAGTAATTGTAATTGAGCAGTAATAAATTGGCGAAAAACTCGCGAATCTCTTAGATAACACGGGATTCGGGATGAAGACGCACGTTTTGATATATAATTTGTCGGGGTCCTCTCACCGCTGTGGGCCGCATTCATCGGCGAAAAAGGGCAGAAAATGAATAATAACTAGAAAATTCCTGCGGAAATTTTGAGAGTGCCGAGTGGGCTGTTGCCAGGGGTCTGTATTCAAAAAGCACACCTCAAATAGTCATTTTTAACATGTTTATTTAGACACAGAAGCAGCTAGCGCTGACCTGCTAGCAATTAGCATTAATATGTTAGTAATTAGCATGTATTTAATTCTTAGTGGCTAACATTAGCAACTAATACCAATTGCTAGCACTAATGCTAATTGCTATTGCTAGCACTGACACACTAGCAATTAGCATTAGCATGTTAGCATTAGCATGTTAGCATTAGCAAGTTAGCATTAGCATGTATTTAATTCTTAGTGGCTAATGCTAATTGCACAGAGCTTGCACTAATAATAAAAAGAAGAAACACGCAGAAGAACAATAGTTGCCTCATGTCGTAGGCACTCGGCACTAATAAAAATTCGTTACATTCCTGTAATACCTGTGTGAAGCATGCACATACTAAGGAATGTCAAATCAAATCAAATCAAATTTTATTTGTATAGCCCAAATTTACAAAATACATTTGCCTCGGAGGGCTTTACAATCTGTACAGGGAGTGACACCCTCTGTCCTTAGACCCTCGGTTCGAGTGAGGAAAAACTTGCCCACAAAAAATCCTTTTAACAGGGAAAAAAGGTGGAAGAAACCTCAGGAAGAGCCACAGAGGAGGGATCCCTCTCCCAGGACGGACAGACGTGCAATAGATGTCACGTGTACAGAACAAATCAACACAAACATATTGTACAATTACAATGACTGACAAAATGACAATGAATCACAATGAATGATAAAATGACCACAGTAGCAGAAATTGTGTCAGTAATCTACAAACCACTTCCTTGTAACTATAATATTTTTTGTCTTTTTCAGAACAAGTGCTCAGAGCTACTGAAGAGCTGCTTTGCCAATGCGGGCCCAGTGCACTGGAGGTGAGATGCCAGTAGTTTATATTCTGGAGGACATTTCATCTTAAAAAATCCTCCAAACTTCTCGTGAGCCATAATCCATGTGTCTGGAACCAGAGACATGCAAATATATGTGCAAAAGATGGCATTTTATATATGTTTACAGGCTAAATCCATCTGTATGCTCTTAGCTTTGAGGCACGTTCACACGTGCACGAGCAGTCACGTGGCCAGAGAGAGAGCATTTAAATGGTGCTCAAAGCTAACAGCATAGAGACATATTCAGAGAAAAAGAAAAATTCAGAGAAAAAAGTCAGAAATCTGAGAAATTCTGACTTTTTTCTAGAATAGATCTTTTTTTTACCCTGTATTATTGTTATTTATTTTTTTCAGTGGCCCTAATACTTTTCCCATCTCCCGTAGTTCTGTCAATCTACCTCGACTTGACTTGACTAAATACTAAATGACAGTCTGCCAATTACTGTTGTATTTAAAATTAAACTATTAACAGTTGTGAATGTATTTTTTCACACTGTCCCAACCCTATTTAGTCACCATGCTTTTTGCTGTGTGTTGCAGGAGTTTAATAGGGTAGTCACCAAGAACCTACAGGTGGACTTCTTTGAGGCCCTGGACCGCCACACACCACGCTTTGTCAAGATCTTCAAGGCAAAGAAAGGAAGTGTGTGACAGACCCTGACAGAGTTGGTGCAACAAATTGATGCAGGGGTAAGTCTATGAAATGCTTCTTCTGTCTTTATTTTTCATGGTAAGTTGACTTTAAATAGTGATTGCTGTTTTGCTGCTTTTTTTTTGCAACAATTGTTAGGGGGTAGAAGATGGGAGCTCATGGCTAGAGGGGCACCTGTAGTATTGATGTGTTTTAAATTCATTAACAACATATTTCAATTTCATGTCACAACTCAAACAGAACCAAAAGATAATATTTTTCTCCTCATTCACTGCCATACATATTTTTTTCTGATCAAAGGTCCCGTGAGGTCCATCAGAAGGGGTGTGACTTAGGCACTCTATAATGCTATTATATGAACAGTTGTAATGAATTTGAGTGGGTCAGGGTTAGGGATGTTCCTGATTAGTCAGTTAAACGTTTCTAACATCACTATTTGGCACCAGAAACACTAGTCGGTTAAACTATCTATTAATATTTTATTCATGCACAATGCTGATTAACTGCATCTAAGATGTTATGCAGCCACCCACTACTAGCCGGGGCTGCGACCCCCTCCCTAGCCACACTCGAGTCTCTCACACATCTCCAACACTCAGCCGGAAATTCAAATGGTTCCTGCATACATGCAGTATTTTTTCAGACCGTGTCGATCAAATTGTAAATTTCTACAGTTTTCTGGGTGTTTTCTTACTTTTTGACTAGTCGACAAGTCTAAATTTTAGACTAATTAACTAGCAAATTAGTCGCCAGAAACATCCCTAGTGGGGTGCATTCCGATGGTGTGAAGCTAGTTTTTGACCTTGAAGAACTTGTCCTCCTGGTGGAAGTAAGGAGAGACTGATATTTGCAAGAGCTGTCTCTGATGATCACAGCACAGGTGTCCAACTCGCCTCCACTGATGAACTGATGGACTGTCTCAAGAAATATACAGTACATATGATACAATAAAAGTACAACTTACAACCCCTGTAAAACTTATGTTGCTACTCGCTGTTACAGCTGTGGATTGTTTCTTAAAAATTAATTCTCCAATCAGTAACTTGTTTGCTGCACTGTCAATTGATATAGTCCAGTGGCTGGCTTCCAGCTGTTAGCATCGAAACTTAGCTTAGCGCAAATCATGGCAGTGAATATTTTGTTCACTTTTACTGAGTATGCCACTGACTTCTATCCACTGCCATTGTTTGCACTGAGCTAAGCCACGATGTTAAGAGCTGAAAGCCAGCTACTGGATGTACAGACACAAAAAAGGTATTGATCATGTTGTCTCACTATGAAAATGATAGAGAAAGGATTAACTCACAAATCGTTGGTGTATTCCTTTAATGCGCATGGCTGGAAGGCAGTGTCGGCAGGACACATGAAATGGTGACAATTTCGAACTGACAATTTACAACATTTCCCTGTTGTAAAGTTTTTGTTTGGTTTCATCATAGGATTGTGACACTGATGAGACCTAGGCACAAATATCTGTTGGGGTGCTGACTGTTGTCCGTGAAGATGTGCAACTCATTCCAAATCAGCTCCACCTTCACCCAATGTCTACTGCCATCATTGTTGAGGGAGGTATTGTAATGGATGTTCTCCAGAACCTACCTGAGGCACTTTGCCTTTTGTTTGGACTGTCATACGCTTTACATTTAGAGTACCCTAAATATTGTATTATTGTATTATTAATATTACAGTATTAAAGCTGTGTTTGTGGATGTCATTCAAGGCAGTCTTTTTTTTTTTTAAAAAGCTGATATAAATGGAAGAAAAATTAAAAAAATTGATATAATTGAACTTTCAACTGTGTTATTACCTTGATTTATTATGTTTAATTGTAATTCAGATTATTTTAGGAGATTGGAACCTGTTTTTCATTCCAGTATAGATATTTGAGCCACTTAGATTGCTGAAGTAACACTTGCTTGCTTTTTTCGAGGCAATCTATTTGCATAGTTTTAGCAAGTAAGGCAGATTGCTGTTCAAGTAAATATAACTTGGAAATGCTAAATTAGTCCAACTTAGATAAGTGTGTTATATGGACTAAACACAGAGTAAATTTCACATGCAATGACTTAGTAGATTAAAATAGTAATTCTGAATAGTCTTTACTAAGTCAAGAGTACATCTAAAGTAAGTTATCAAGTACACACTACTTGATTGTTTTAGTTGCTTAAACTCAAACTTAAACTAATTGGATTTTACAGTGCATCCACTATGAGCTAAGTTCTGCTGGAGAACCTCGCTCATTGTGGGAATTGGTGAGTCTGAATATTGTAGAGTACAATCTAGACCTGCTGTAAATGGAAAGAGATTGCACTACATAAATGAATTGAATTAAAACATTGAAAAACGTCACAGCAACATGCACATGAATTCAAAACTAAGTTTTTTTTTTTACCGTGAATCAGATACTGAAAGAGAAAGGTTTGGAAATTATTATTATATAATATTATTATTATTAATTATTATTCTAGTAAAACCAGGCCATGGCAGCAGCTCCTTTGGGAAAATAGACAGAGCTCAGGTCTGGATTCATATTTGATCAAGGATTACACTAATATAAAGCCACAGAGTCGGGCAGTGGAATGCATGTTTCCATTCATTCAGTATTTCTGTCTCTCTCTGCATGTGGCCATGAATCTGCCATACACATGCATGGATGATTGCTCATATGAGCTTTTTGTCCATACTGGTACATATGTGCAGGCAGAACTGTATGTGCCTCTGTTTTCTCATGGGTGGGTGATTAGGCCATGTGCAGCCATGCTTATGCATGTGTGTGTCAGAGCATCGTGCTGTTGCTGAGAGGGTGTGCCATTTGTTTGCCCTTGGCCCTCAGAGGATGATCGGCTGCCAAGGACCAGCTCAGTGGAGTCGGGCAAAAAGGCATGGAGGAGTCGAGGAGGGAATTGAAATGAGGATAAGAAGGATGAGAGGACATTTCTTCATTTCACCTAAATTAAAAATACAACATCCTTATTTACCTCGAATGGTATCAATAAACACGGAAGATTTTCTTATAGAAAATATTTTTATCCATGTCTATTGTGCTGGGGTGGAGGCAGAAATCCCTGAGACAGATATTTAAAAAACAAAACTACCCGTTTGGGTGCAGGGCACTAGAGATAAGTGCTGAAATATGCTTACAGGCCTAATTTAGGTAAACCAACCCCTTAATGTACCACAATCATACACACTGAACAATCAAACTTCAGTTTGTCGTCCTTCGTTCTTCATAGAAAAATACTTAATACAGAGAGCCAACAGAGAAAATGTAACAACAGGAGAATAGGGAAAGGGAAGACAGAAGGGGGAGAAAACATGTTGAGGGGAAGGCAGCAGGAAAGAAGGAAGGAAAGAGGAAAGAACAAAGGGAAGGAAATGGGCACACTAACATAAACACAAACATAAGTGGTACAGACACTTATTCATTTAGACCTGAGAGAGCCAGGAGGATCAGTTTCCTTAATGATGAACACACACACAGACAGTGAATCCCACAGGCCAGGGCTCACCAGCTCAACTGAATAACCGTTATCGCCCACCAACTGCCTCTCTCTCTCTCTTTCTCTCCACATTCCTGTCACCCTGCCTACGGCACGAGGCAACTCTTGATCTTCTGTGTGTTTCTTTTTAGTGCCGAGTGCCTGATGACACGAGGCATCTCCCAGAGCAAGCTCTGGGAGAGATGCCTCGTGCCGTAGGCAGGAGTGACAGGAATGTGAGAGAGAGTGAGAGAGACAGGGCAAAGACGTGCAGAAAAGGGCAGCAGGTGGGCGCTGGGGCTTCGACGTGGGGCGGCAGAGGGCACCCACACCGCACTTTCCGCAGGAAATGCAGTTTTCTAGTTAGTGCCGAGTGCCTATGACACGAGGCATCTCTCCCAGAGCTAGCAAGCTCTGGGAGAGCTTAATATATGTTAATGCTAGCATGCTAATACTAGCATGCTAATGCTAAGATGCTAATGCTAATTTTTAGCGCGTCAGCGCAAGCAATTATCATTAGCCACTAAGAAGTAAATACATGCTAATGCTAGCATGCTAATGCTAGCATGCTAATGCTAACATGCTAATGCTAATTTTTAGCGCCAGCGCAAGCAATTATTTTCTTGGCAATATTATTATTATTAGTTTCTTGGCAATATTATTATTAGTGCCGAGTGCCTATGACACGAGGCATCTCTCCCAGAGCAAGCTCTGAGAGATGCCTCGTGCCAGGCACGAGGCATCTCTTAATCTTCTGCGTGTTTCTTGGCAATCTTCTGCGTGTTTCTCTTAATCTTCTGCGTGTTTCTTGGCAATATTATTATTAGTGCCGAGTGCCTACGACACGAGGCAACTCTTAATCTTCTGCGTGTTTCATGGCAGTTTTCTTATTATTAGTGCCGAGTGCCTACGACACGAGGCATCTCTCCCCAGAGCTAGCAAGCTCTGGAGAGATGCTCGTGCCATAGGCACAGGCAACTCTAATCTTCTGCGTGTTTCTTTAGTGCCGAGTGCCTATGACACGAGGCATCTCTCCCAGAGCTAGCAAGCTCTGGGAGATGCCTCGTGCCAGGCACGCAGGCAACTCTTAATCTTCTGCGTGTTTCTTCCTATTATTATTCATCTTCCGCCTTTTCGTCATTTAATGCCCGCAGCGCTGAGAGGACCCCAACAAATTATATATCAAAGCGTGCGTCTTGATCCGAATCCGTGCTATTACTTTTCTAAGAGATTCGCGATTTTTTCGTGAAATTATTCGCGAAAAACCGCGAAAAATTTCGTATTGGAATGCATGGGAAAGCCCGAAAAAAAAAAAATTTCAACAGACATTTTCAACAGTGAACTGCTCTGGCATACTTTCACCGAGAGACTTCATTCAAACTTTAAAATGTAGGTACTCTTGCCTTCTCTTCAGTGATTCACTTCACTCATCGACACCTTTTACCGTTTTTAAACTATCAAGGTTTAAAGTTGAGCAGGTTTTTACTCAAATTTCTGGGTCTATAATGGGTGTGTATTGCGTGGAATGTTTGTGCTAGAGTGGATGACATCATCAGCTAGAGTGAGGAGGAGAAAAAAAAATCTGTGAAAAAATAAAACGTTTTCGACGACCTTGGCCTCAAATTTCACACTACAGACATAATTTATACATAGAAACGTAGGAAAATTTGTCTTCTCACTCACATCCGTCTGCTAAAGCTGTCAGCTTTATAGTTTTGGCGTAACACACAAAGATGCGCCAGCAACGCCCATCCACAGCCTCATAGACTGCCATGTTAAAAAGGCGGAAAATTTCTGGAGGAAAGCAGAAGCAACGCTTCTTTGAATCGCGATTAAGGTCACATTTCTTCATTTTATCGACAAAAACAAATATGTAGACGTTCAGGAAGGGCTCAGCGTGCTCCCAGTGATTTCGGTTTAATGATAGGCCAAACGGTTTGGCCAGAAATCCTTCCTGTTCGAGGGTGGTCTCAGCATTTTTCTCTCTCTCTCTCAGCATTTCCAACTGACATTCCAACTGACAACAGGTGCAGTAACTGCTCTGCTGATTAGGGCCAGCAGGCAGAAGCCTGGTGGCGGCCATTTTAGTAGTTTTTGGCACTTAATTTGAACTTGTCTGTCTAAAATGACAACACTTCTTTGAATCGCTCTAAAGAGCACATTTCTTCATTTTATCGACACAAAATAACTATGTAGACGTTCAGGAAGGGCTCAACATGCTCCCAGTGATTTCGGTTCAATGATTGGAAACACGGTTTGGCCAGAAATCCTTCCTGTTTGAGGGGTGGTCTCAGCATTTTCTCTCTCTCTCTGTCAGCATTTCCAACTGACATTCTAACTGACAACAGGTGCAGTAACTGCTCTGCTGATTAGGGCCAGCAGGCAGAAGCCAGCAGGCAGAAGCCCGGCGGCGGCCATTTTAGTAGTTTTTGGCACTTAATTTGAACTTGTCTGTCTAAAATGACAGGCAGAGACAGCAGAGCAGTAAAGAGCTGTAAAGACATGCTAATTGCTAGTGCGTCAGCGCATTAGCCACTAAGAATTAAATACATGCTCATGCTAATGCTAACATGCTAATGATAATTGCTAGCGAGTCAGCGCTAGCAATTATCATTAGCCACTAAGAAGTAAATACATGCTAATGCTAGCATGCTAATGCTAGCATGCTAATTTTTTAGAGCGTCAGCGCTAGCAATTATGATTAGCCACTAAGAATTAAATGCATGCTAATGCTAACATGCTAATGCTAACATGCTAATGCTAGCATGCTAATGCTAATTTCTGGCGCGTCAGCGCTAGCAATTATAATTAGCCACTAAGAATTAAATACATGCTAATGCTAACATGCTAATGCTAATTGCTAGCTCGTTAGCGGCAACAGCCCACTCGGCACTCTCAAAATTTCGCGGAATTTTCTAGTTAGTGCCAGTGCCTACGCACGAGGCAACTCTTAATCTTCTGCGTGTTTCTTCTTACTTAATATTATTAGTGCGAGTGCCTACGACACGAGGCATCTCCCCAGAGCAAGCTCTGAGAGATGCTCGTGCCGAGGCACGGCAACTCTTAATCTCTGCGTGTTTCTTCTTACTTAATATTATTAGTGCGAGTGCCTATGACACGAGGCATCTCTCCCAGAGCAAGCTCTGAGAGATGCCTCGTGCCACAGGCACAGGCAACTCTAATCTTCTGCGTGTTTCTTCCTATTATTATTCATCTTCCGCCCTTTTTCGTCATTTAATGCGGCCCGCAGCGCTGAGAGGACCCCAACAAATTATATATCAAAACGTGCGTCTTGATCCCGAATCCCGTGCTATTACTTTTCTAAGAGATTCGCGATTTATTCGAATTTATTCGCAAAAACCGCGAAAAATTTCGTATTGGAATGCATGGGAAAGCCCGAAAAAAAAAAAATTTCAACAGACATTTTCAACAGTGAACTGCTCTGGCATACTTTCACCGAGAGACTTCATTCAAACTTTAAAATGTAGGTACTCTTGCCTTCTCTTCAGTGATTCACTTCACTCATCGACACCTTTTACCGTTTTAAACTATCAAGGTTTAAAGTTGAGCAGGTTTTACTCAAATTTCTGGGTCTATAATGGGTGTGTATTGCGTGGAATGTTTGTGCTAGAGTGGATGACATCATCAGCTAGAGTGAGGAGGAGAAAAAATCTGTGAAAAATAAAACGTTTCGACGACCTTGGCCTCAAATTTCACACTACAGACATAATTTATACATAGAAACGTAGGAAAATTTGTCTTCTCACTCACATCCGTCTGCTAAAGCTGTCAGCTTTATAGTTTTGGCGTAACACACAAAGATGCGCCAGCAACGCCCATCCACAGCCTCATAGACTGCCATGTTAAAAGGCGGAAAATTTCTGGAGGAAAGCAGAAGTAACTTCTTTGAATCGCGATTAAGAGCACATTTCTTCATTTTATCGACACAAAATAAATATGTAGACGTTCAGGAAGGGCTCAGCGTGCTCCCAGTGATTTCGGTTCAATGATTGGAAATACGGTTTGGCCAGAAATCCTTCCTGTTCGAGGGTGGTCTCAGCATTTTCTCTCTCTCTCTGTCAGCATTTCCAACTGACATTCTAACTGACAACAGGTGCAGTAACTGCTCTGCTGATTAGGGCCGGCAGGCAGAAGCCAGCAGGCAGAAGCCCGGGGCGGCCATTTTAGTAGTTTTTGGCACTTAATTTGAACTTGTCTGTCTAAAATGACAGGCAGAGACAGCAGAGCAGTAAAGAGATGTAAAGACATGGTAATTGCTGACGCTAGCCACTAAGAATTAAATACATGTTATTTGCTAACATGCTAATGCTAATTGCTAGTGCGTCAGCGCATTAGCCACTAGGAATTAAATACATGCTCATGCTAATGCTAACATGCTAATGATAATTGCTAGCGCGTCAGCGCTAGCAATTATCATTAGCCACTAAGAAGTAAATATATGTCAATGCTAGCATGCTAATACTAGCATGCTAATGCTAAGATGCTAATGCTAATTTTTTAGCGCATCAGCGCAAGCAATTATCATTAGCCACTAAGAAGTAAATACATGCTAATGCTAACATGCTAATGCTAACATGCTAATGCTAATTTTTTAGCGCGTCAGCGCAAGCAATTATGATTGGCCACTAAGAATTAAATACATGCTAATGCTAACATGCTAATGCTAGCATGCTAATGCAAATTTTTCAGCGCGTCAGCGCAAGCAATTATGATTGGCCACTAAGAATTAAATACATGCTAATGCTAACATGCTAATGCTAACATGCTAATGCTAATTTTTAGCGCCAGCGCAAGCAATTATGATTGGCCACTAAGAATTAAATACATGCTAATGCTAACATGCTAATGCTAATTGCTAGCGCATCAGCGGCAACAGCCCACTCGGCACTCTCAAAATTTCCGCGGGAATTTTCTAGTTAGTGCCGAGTGCCTATGACACGAGGCATCTCTCCCCAGAGCAAGCTCTGGGAGAGATGCCTCGTGCCATAGGCACGAGGCAACTCTTAATCTTCTGCGTGTTTCATGGCAGTTTTCTTATTATTCATCTTCCGCCTTTTTCGTCATTTAATGCGCCCGCATTAAAATTTCTGGAGGAAAGCAGAAGTAACGCTTCTTTGAATCGCGATTATGGTCACATTTCTTCAATTTATCGACACAAAACAAATATGTAGACGTTCAGGAAGGGCTCAGCGTGCTCCCAGTGATTTCGGTTCAATGATTGGAAATACGGTTTGGCCAGAAATAATTCCTGTTCGAGGGTGGTCTCAGCATTTTCTCTCTCTCTCGCAGCATTTCCAACTGACATTCCAACTGACAACAGGTGCAGTAACTGCTCTGCTGATTAGGGCCAGCAGGCAGAAGCCTGGTGGCGGCCATTTTAGTAGTTTTGGCACTTAATTTGAACTTGTCTGTCTAAAATGACAACACTTCTTTGAATCGCTCTAAAGAGCACATTTCTTCATTTTATCGACACAAAATAACTATGTAGACGTTCAGGAAGGGCTCAACATGCTCCCAGTGATTTCGGTTCAATGATTGGAAACACGGTTTGGCCAGAAATCCTTCCTGTTTGAGGGTGGTCTCAGCATTTTCTCTCTCTCTCTGTCAGCATTTCCAACTGACATTCCAACTGACAACAGGTGCAGTAACTGCTCTGCTGATTAGGGCCGGCAGGCAGAAGCCGCGGCCATTTTAGTAGTTTTGGCACTTAATTTGAACTTGTCTGTCTAAAATGACAGACAGAGACAGCAGAGCAGTAAAGAGCTGTAAAGACATGCTAATTGCTAGTGCGTCAGCGCATTAGCCACTAGGAATTAAATACATGCTCATGCTAATGCTAACATGCTAATGATAATTGGTAGCGCGTCAGCGCTAGCAATTATCATTAGCCACTAAGAAGTAAATACATGCTAATGCTAGCATGCTAATAATAGCATGCTAATGCTAGCATGCTAATGCTAATTTTTTTGCGCGTCAGCGCAAGCAATTATGATTAGCCACTAAGAATTAAATACATGCTAATGCTAACATGCTAATGCTAGCATGCTAATGCTAATTTCTGGCGCGTCAGCGCTAGCAATTATAATTAGCCACTAAGAATTAAATACATGCTAATGCTAACATGCTAATGCTAATTGCTAGCTCGTTAGCGGCAACAGCCCACTCGGCACTCTCAAAATTTCCGGAATTTTCTAGTGAGTGCCTCACGACACGAGGCATCTCTCCCAGAGCAAGCTCTGAGAGATGCCCGTGCCGTAGGCACGAGGCAACTCTTAATCTTCTGCGTGTTTCATGGCAGTTTTCTTATTATTATTATTCATTTTCCGCCCTTTTTCGCCGATGAATGCGGCCCACAGCGCTGAGAGGACCCCAACAAATTATATATCAAAACGTGCGTCTTGATCCCGAATCCCGTGCTATTACTTTTCTAAGAGATTCGCGATTAATTCGCGAAATTATTCGCGAAAAACCGCGAAAAATTTCGTATTGGAATGCATGGGAAAGCCCGAAAAAAAAAAAATTTCAACAGACATTTTCAACAGTGAACTGCTCTGGCATACTTTCACCGAGAGACTTCATTCAAACTTTAAAATGTAGGTACTCTTGCCTTCTCTTCAGTGATTCACTTCACTCATCGACACCTTTTACCGTTTTAAACTATCAAGGCTTAAAGTTGAGCAGGTTTTTACTCAAATTTCTGGGTCTATAATGGGTGTGTATTGCGTGGAATGTTTGTGCTAGAGTGGATGACATCATCAGCTAGAGTGAGGAGGAGAGAAAAAAATCTGTGAAAAAATAAAACGTATTCGACGACCCTGGCCTCAAATTTCACACTACAGACATAATTTATACATAGAAACGTAGGAAAATTTGTCTTCTCACTCACATCCGTCTGCTAAAGCTGTCAGCTTTATAGTTTTGGCGTAACACACAAAGATGCGCCAGCAACGCCCATCCACAGCCTCATAGACTGCCATGTTAAAAGGCGGAAAATTTCTGGAGGAAAGCAGAAGTAACGCTTCTTTGAATCGCGATTAAGAGCACATTTCTTCATTTTATCGACACAAAATAAATATGTAGACGTTCAGGAAGGGCTCAGCGTGCTCCCAGTGATTTCGGTTTAAAGATAGGCCAAACGGTTTGGCCAGAAATCCTTCCTGTTCGAAGGGTGGTCTCAGCATTTTCTCTCTCTCTCTGTCAGCATTTCAAACTGACATTCCAACTGACAACAGGTGCAGTAACTGCTCTGCTGATTAGGGCCAGCAGGCAGAAGCCAGCAGGCAGAAGGCGGCCATTTTAGTAGTTTTTGGCACTTAATTTGAACTTGTCTGTCTAAAATGACAGACAGAGACAGCAGAGCAGTAAAGAGCTGTAAAGACATGCTAATTGCTAGTGCGTCAGCGCATTAGCCACTAGGAATTAAATACATGCTCATTCTAATGCTAACATGCCCAGAAGCGCGGCCATTTTAGTAGTTTTGGCACTTAATTTGAACTTGTCTGTCTAAAATGACAGGCAGAGACAGCAGAGCAGTAAAGAGCTGTAAAGACATGCTAATTGCTAGTGCGTCAGCGCATTAGCCACTAGGAATTAGATACATGCTCATGCTAATGCTAACATGATAATACTAGCATGCTAATGCTAACATGCTAATGCTAATTTTTTAGCGCATCAGCGCTAGCAATTATGATTTGCCACTAAGAATTAAATGCATGCTAATGCTAACATGCTAATGCTAACATGCTAATTTCTGGCGAGTCAGCGCTAGCAATTATAATTAGCCACTAAGAATTAAATACATGCTAATGCTAGCATGCTAATGCTAACATGCTAATGCTAATTTTTTAGCGCGTCAGCGCAAGCAATTATCATTAGCCACTAAGAAGTAAATACATGCTAATGCTAGCATGCTAATACTAGCATGCTAATGCTAACATGCTAATGCTAATTGCTAGCGCGTCAGCGGCAACAGCCCACTCGGCACTCTCAAAATTTCCGCGGGAATTTTCTAGTTATTATTCATCTTCCGCCCTTTTTCGTCATTTAATGCGGCCCACAGCGCTGAGAGGACCCCAACAAATTATATATCAAAACGTGCGTCTTGATCCGAATCCGTGCTATTACTTTTCTAAGAGATTCGCGATTTTTCGAAATTATTCGCGAAAAACCGAGAAAAATTTCGTATTGGAATGCATGGGAAAGCCGAAAAAAAAATTTCAACAGACATTTTCAACAGTGAACTGCTCTGGCATACTTTCACCGAGAGACTTCATTCAAACTTTAAAATGTAGGTACTCTTGCCTTCTCTTCAGTGATTCACTTCACTCATCGACACCTTTTACCGTTTTAAACTATCAAGGCTTAAAGTTGAGCAGGTTTTACTCAAATTTCTGGGGTTATAATGGGTGTGTATGTGGCGGAATGTTTGTGCTAGAGTGGATGACATCATCAGCTAGAGTGAGGAGGAGAGAAAAAATCTGTGAAAAATAAAACGTATTCGACCACCCTGGCCTCAAATTTCACACTACAGTCATAATTTATACATAGAAACGTAGGAAAATTTGTCTTCTCACTCACATCCGTCTGCTAAAGCTGTCAGCTTTATAGTTTTGGCGTAACACACAAAGATGCGCCAGCAACGCCCATCCACAGCCTCATAGACTGCCATGTTAAAAGGCGGAAAATTTCTGGAGGAAAGCAGAAGTAACGCTTCTTTGAATCGCGATTAAGGTCACATTTCTTCAATTTATCGACCCAAAATAAATATGTAGACGTTCAGGAAGGGCTCAGCGTGCTCCCAGTGATTTCGGTTCAATGATTGGAAATACGGTTTGGCCAGAAATCCTTCCTGTTCGAGGGTGGTCTCAGCATTTTCTCTCTCTCTCTCTGTCAGCATTTCCAACTGACATTCCAACTGACAACAGGTGCAGTAACTGCTCTGCTGATTAGGGCCAGCAGGCAGAAGCCTGGTGGCGGCCATTTTAGTAGTTTTGGCACCTAATTTGAACTTGTCTGTCTAAAATGACAACACTTCTTTGAATCGCTCTAAAGAGCACATTTCTTCATTTTATCGACACAAAATAACTATGTAGACGTTCAGGAAGGGCTCAACATGCTCCCAGTGATTTCGGTTCAATGATTGGAAACACGGTTTGGCCAGAAATCCTTCCTGTTTGAGGGTGGTCTCAGCATTTTCTCTCTCTCTCTGTCAGCATTTCCAACTGACATTCTAACTGACAACAGGTGCAGTAACTGCTCTGCTGATTAGGGGCAGGCAGAAGCCAGCAGGCAGAAGCCGGCGGCCATTTTAGTAGTTTTTGGCACTTAATTTGAACTTGTCTGTCTAAAATGACAGGCAGAGACAGCAGAGCAGTAAAGAGCTGTAAAGACATGCTAATTGCTAGTGCGTCAGCGCATTACCCACTAGGAATTAAATACATGTTCATGCTAATGCTATCATGCTAATGATAATTGCTAGCGCCAGCGCTAGCAATTATCATTAGCCACTAAGAATTAAATACATGCTAATTCTAGCATGCTAATGATAATTGCTAGCAATTATCATTAGCCACTAAGAAGTAAATACATGCTAATGCTAGCATGCTAATGCTAGCATGCTAATGCTAGCATGCTAATGCTAATTTTTAGAGCGTCGCTAGCAATTATGATTAGCCACTAAGAATTAAATGCATGCTAATGCTAACATGCTAATGCTAGCATGCTAATGCTAGCATGCTAATGCTAGCATGCTAATGCTAATTTCTGGCGCATCAGCGCTAGCGATTATAATTAGCCACTAAGAATTAAATACATGCTAATGCTAATTGCTAGCTCGTTAGCGGCAACAGCCCACTCGGCACTCTCAAAATTTCCGCGGAATTTTCTAGTTAGTGCCGAGTGCCTCGACAGGCATCTCTCCCAGAGCAAGCTCTGAGAGATGCTCGCCGTAGGCACGAGGCAACTCTTAATCTTCTGCGTGTTTCTTGGCAGTTTTTATTATTATTATTCATCTTCCGCCCTTTTCGTCATTTAATGCGCCACAGCGCTGAGAGGACCCCAACAAATTATATATCAAACGCGTGCGTCTTGATCCGAATCCGTGCTATTACTTTTCTAAGAGATTCGCGATTTTTTCGCGAAATTATTCGCGAAAAACCGCGAAAAATTTCGTATTGGAATGCATGGGAAAGCCCGAAAAAAAAAAAAATTCAACAGACATTTTCAACAGTGAACTGCTCTGGCATACTTTCACCGAGAGACTTCATTCAAACTTTAAAATGTAGGTACTCTTGCCTTCTTTTCAGTGATTCACTTCACTCATCGACAGCTTGTACCGTTTTTAAACTATCAGGGCTTAAAGTTGAGCAGGTTTTTACTCAAATTTCTGGGTCTATAATGGGTGTGTATTGTGGAATGTTTGCGCTAGAGTGGATGACATCATCAGCTAGAGTGAGGAGGAGAGAAAAAATTTGTGAAAAATAAAACGTATTCGACGACCCTGGCCTCAAATTTCACACTACAGTCATAATTTATACATAGAAACGTAGGAAAATTTGTCTTCTCACTCACATCCGTCTGCTAAAGCTGTCAGCTTTATAGTTTTGGCGTAACACACAAAGATGCGCCAGCAACGCCCATCCACAGCCTCATAGACTGCCATGTTAAAAAGGCGGGAAAATTTCTGGAGGAAAGCAGAAGTAACGCTTCTTTGAATCGCGATTAAGGTCACATTTCTTCATTTTATCGACACAAAATAAATATGTAGACGTTCAGGAAGGACTCGGCGTGCTCCCAGTGATTTCGGTTTAATGATAGGCCAAACGGTTTGGCCAGAAATCCTTCCTGTTCGAGGGGTGGTCTCAGCATTTTCTCTCTCTCTCTGTCAGCATTTCCAACTGACATTCCAACTGACAACAGGTGCAGTAACTGCTCTGCTGATTAGGGCCAGCAGGCAGAAGCCCGAGGCGGCCATTTTAGTAGTTTTTGGCACTTAATTTGAGCTTGTCTGTCTAAAATGACAGGCAGAGACAGCAGAGCAGTAAAGAGCTGTAAAGACATGCTAATTGCTAGTGCGTCAGCGCATTAGCCACTAGGAATTAAATACATGCTCATGCTAATGCTAACATGCTAATGATAATTGCTAGCGTCAGCGCTAGCAATTTTCATTAGCCACTAAAATTAAATACATGCTAATGCTAATGCCAACATGGCCACTAAGAAGTAAATACATGCTAATGCTAGCATGCTAATGCTAGCATGCTAATGCTAATTTTTAGAGCGTCGCTAGCAATTATGATTAGCCACTAAGAATTAAATGCATGCTAATGCTAACATGCTAATGCTAACATGCTAATGCTAATTTCTGGTGGGTCAGCGCTAGCAATTATAATTAGCCACTAAGAAGTAAATACATGCTAATGCTAGCATGCTAATGCTAACATGCTAATGCTAACATGCTAATGCTAATTTTTTAGCGCGTCAGCGCAAGCAATTATGATTAGCCACTAACAATTAAATACATGCTAATGCTAACATGCTAATGGCTAGCGCGTCAGCGGCAACAGCTCACTCGGCACTCTCAAAATTTCCGCGGGAATTTTCTAGTTAGTGCCGAGTGCCTACGACACGAGGCATCTCTCCCCAGAGCAAGCTCTGGGAGAGATGCCTCGTGCCGTAGGCACGAGGCAACTCTTAATCTTCTGCGTGTTTCTTCTTACTTAATATTATTATTATTCATTTTCCGCCCTTTTTCGCCGATGAATGCGGCCCACAGCGTGAGAGGACCCCAACAAATTATATATCAAAACGTGCGTCTTGATCCCGAATCCCGTGCTATTACTTTTCTAAGAGATTCGCGATTTTTTCGCGAAGTTATTCGCGAAAAACCGCGAAAAATTTCGTATTGGAATGCATGGGAAAGCCCGAAAAAAAAAAAATTTCAACAGACATTTTCAACAGTGAACTGCTCTGGCATACTTTCACCGAGAGACTTCATTTAAACTTCAAAATGTAGGTAGTCTTGTCTTCTTTTCAGTGATTTACTTCACTCATCGACAGCTTTTACCGTTTTAAACAATCAAGGCTTAAAGTTGAGCAGGTTTTACTCAAATTTCTGGGTCTATAATGGGTGTGTATTGTGGAATGTTTGCGCTAGAGTGGATGACATCATCAGCTAGAGTGAGGAGGAGAGAAAAAATCTGTGAAAAATAAAACGTATTCGACGACCCTGGCCTCAAATTTCACACTACAGACATAATTTATACATAGAAACGTAGGAAAATTTGTCTTCTCACTCACATCCGTCTGCTAAAGCTGTCAGCTTTATAGTTTTGGCGTAACACACAAAGATGCGCCAGCAACGCCCATCCACAGCCTCATAGACTGCCATGTTAAAAGGCGGAAAATTTCTGGAGGAAAGCAGAAGTAACGCTTCTTTGAATCGCGATTAAGGTCACATTTCTTCAATTTATCGACACAAAACAAATATGTAGACGTTCAGGAAGGGCTCAGCGTGCTCCCAGTGATTTCGGTTCAATGATAGGCCAAACGGTTTGGCCAGAAATCCTTCCTGTTCGAGGGTGGTCTCAGCATTTTTCTCTCTCTCTGTCAGCATTTCAAACTGACATTCCAACTGACAACAGGTGCAGTAACTGCTCTGCTGATTAG
Organism: Miichthys miiuy; assembly: GCA_036365135.1. Taxonomy (NCBI): domain Eukaryota; kingdom Metazoa; phylum Chordata; class Actinopteri; family Sciaenidae; genus Miichthys; species Miichthys miiuy. The sequence goes on from CM071616.1 coordinate 1,802,723, forward strand.
GGCCAGCAGGCAGAAGCCCGGAGGCGGCCATTTTAGTAGTTTTGGCACTTAATTTGAACTTGTCTGTCTAAAATGACAACACTTCTTTGAATCGCTCTAAAGAGCACATTTCTTCATTTTTATCGACACAAAATAACTATGTAGACGTTCAGGAAGGGCTCAGCGTGCTCCCAGTGATTTCGGTTCAATGATTGGAAATACGGTTTGGCCAGAAATAATTCCTGTTTGAGGGTGGTCTCAGCATTTTCTCTCTCTCTGTCAGCATTTCCAACTGACATTCCAACTGACAACAGGTGCAGTAACTGCTCTGCTGATTAGAGCCGGCAGGCAGAAGCCAGCAGGCAGAAGCCGGCGCCATTTTAGTAGTTTTGGCACTTAATTTGAACTTGTCTGTCTAAAATGACAGGCAGAGACAGCAGAGCAGTAAAGAGCTGTAAAGGCATGCTAATTGCTAGTGCGCCAGCGCATTAGCCACTAGGAATTAAATACATGCTCATGCTAATGCTAACATGCTAATGATAATTGCTAGCGCCAGCGCTAGCATTATTATTAGCCACTAAGAAGTAAATACATGCTAATGCTTGCATGCTAATACTAGCATGCTAATGCTAACATGCTAATGCAAATTTTTAGCTAGCGCAAGCAATTATGATTAGCCACTAAGAATTAAATACATGCTAATGCTAACATGCTAATGCTAACATGCTAATGCTAATTGCTAGCGCGTCAGCGCAACAGCCCACTCGGCACTCTCAAAATTTCGCGGAATTTTCTAGTTATTATTCATTTTCCGCCCTTTTCGCGATTAATGCCCGCAGCGCTGAGAGGACCCCAACAAATTATATATCAAACGCGCGTCTTGATCCCGAATCCCGTGCTATTACTTTTCTAAGAGATTCGCATTAATTGCGAAATTATTCGCGAAAAACGCGAAAAATTTCGTATTGGAATGCATGGGAAAGCCAAAAAAAAATTTCAACAGACATTTTCAACAGTGAACTGCTCTGGCATACTTTCACCGAGAGACTTCATTCAAACTTTAAAATGTAGGTACTCTTGCCTTCTCTTCAGTGATTCACTTCACTCATCGACACCTTTTACCGTTTTTAAACTATCAAGGCTTAAAGTTGAGCAGGTTTTACTCAAATTTCTGGGTCTATAATGGGTGTGTATTGCGTGGAATGTTTCTGCTAGAGTGGATGACATCATCAGCTAGAGTGAGGAGGAGAGAAAAAAATCTGTGAAAAAATAAAACGTATTCGACGACCCTGGCCTCAAATTTCACACTACAGACATAATTTATACATAGAAACGTAGGAAAATTTGTCTTCTCACTCACATCCGTCTGCTAAAGCTGTCAGCTTTATAGTTTTGGCGTAACACACAAAGATGCGCCAGCAACGCCCATCCACAGCCTCATAGACTGCCATGTTAAAAGGCGGAAAATTTCTGGAGGAAAGCAGAAGTAACGCTTCTTTGAATCGCGATTAAGGTCACATATCTTCATTTTATCGACACAAAATAAATATGTAGACGTTCAGGAAGGGCTCAGCGTGCTCCCAGTGATTTCGGTTTAATGATAGGCCAAACGGTTTGGCCAGAAATCCTTCCTGTTCGAGGGGTGGTCTCAGCATTTTCTCTCTCTCTCTGTCAGCATTTCAAACTGACATTCCAACTGACAACAGGTGCAGTAACTGCTCTGCTGATTAGGGCCAGCAGGCAGAAGCCGGCGGCCATTTTAGTAGTTTTTGGCACTTAATTTGAACTTGTCTGTCTAAAATGACAGACAGAGACAGCAGAGCAGTAAAGAGCTGTAAAGACATGCTAATTGTTAGTGCGTCAGCGCACTAGGAATTAAATACATGCTCATGCTAATGCTAACATGCTAATGATAATTGCTAGCGCGTCAGCTAGCTCTTATAACTAAGAAGTAAATATATGTTAATGCTAGCATGCTAATACTAGCATGCTAATGCTAAGATGCTAATGCTAAGATGCTAATGCTAATTTTTAGCGCCAGCGCAAGCAATTATCATTAGCCACTAAGAAGTAAATACATGCTGTTGCTAGCATGCTAATGCTAACATGCTAATGCTAACATGCTAATGCTAATTTTTAGCGCCAGCGCAAGCAATTATGATTGGCCACTAAGAATTAAATACATGCTAATGCTAACATGCTAATGCTAATTGCTAGCGCGTCAGCGCAACGCCCACTCGGCACTCTCAAAATTTCCGGAATTTTCTAGTTAGTGCCGAGTGCCTATGACACGAGCATCTCTCCCAGAGCAAGCTCTGGGAGAGATGCCTCGTCAGGCACGAGGCAACTCTTAATCTTCTGCGTGTTTCATGGCAGTTTTCTTTTATTATTCATTTTCCGCCCTTTTTCGCCGATGAATGCGGCCCACAGCGCTGAGAGGACCCCAACAAATTATATATCAAAACGTGCGTCTTGATCCCGAATCGTGCTATTACTTTTCTAAGAGATTCGCGATTTTGAAATTATTCGCGAAAAACCGCGAAAAATTTCGTATTGGAATGCATGGGAAAGCCGGAAAAAAAAAAAATTTCAACAGACATTTTCAACAGTGAACTGCTCTGGCATACTTTCACGAGAGACTTCATTCAAACTTTAAAATGTAGGTACTCTTGCCTTCTCTTCAGTGATTCACTTCACTCATCGACACCTTTACCGTTTTTAAACTATCAAGGCTTAAAGTTGAGCAGGTTTTACTCAAATTTCTGGGTCTATAATGGGTGTGTATTGCGTGGAATGTTTCTGCTAGAGTGGATGACATCATCAGCTAGAGTGAGGAGGAGAGAAAAATCTGTGAAAAATAAAACGTATTCGACGACCCTGGCCTCAAATTTCACACTACAGACATAATTTATACATAGAAACGTAGGAAAATTTGTCTTCTCACTCACATCCGTCTGCTAAAGCTGTCAGCTTTATAGTTTTGGCGTAACACACAAAGATGCGCCAGCAACGCCCATCCACAGCCTCATAGACTGCCATGTTAAAAAGGCGGAAAATTTCTGGAGGAAAGCAGAAGTAACGCTTCTTTGAATCGCGATTAAGGTCACATATCTTCATTTTATCGACACAAAATAAATATGTAGACGTTCAGGAAGGGCTCAGCGTGCTCCCAGTGATTTCGGTTCAATGATTAGAAATACGGTTTGGCCAGAAATCCTTCCTGTTCGAGGGTGGTCTCAGCATTTTCTCTCTCTCTCTGTCAGCATTTCCAACTGACATTCCAACTGACAACAGGTGCAGTAACTGCTCTGCTGATTAGGGCCAGCAGGCAGAAGCCGGCGGCCATTTTAGTAGTTTTGGCACTTAATTTGAACTTGTCTGTCTAAAATGACAACACTTCTTTGAATCGCTCTAAAGAGCACATTTCTTCATTTTATCGACACAAAATAACTATGTAGACGTTCAGGAAGGGCTCAACATGCTCCCAGTGATTTCGGTTCAATGATTGGAAACACGGTTTGGCCAGAAATCCTTCCTGTTTGAGGGTGGTCTCAGCATTTTCTCTCTCTCTCTGTCAGCATTTCCAACTGACATTCTAACTGACAACAGGTGCAGTAACTGCTCTGCTGATTAGGGCCGGCAGGCAGAAGCCAGCAGGCAGAAGCCCGGCGGTGGCCATTTTAGTAGTTTTTGGCACTTAATTTGAACTTGTCTGTCTAAAATGACAGACAGAGACAGCAGAGCAGTAAAGAGCTGTAAAGACATGCTAATTGCTAACATTAGCCACTAAGAATTAAATACATGTTATTTGCTAACATGCTTAGCCACTAGGAATTAAATACATGCTAACGATAACATGCTAATGATAACTGCTAGCGCCATTAGCCACTAAGAATTAAATACATGCTAATGCTAACATGCTAATGCTAATTGTTAGCGCCAGCGCTAACAATTATGATTAGCCACTAAGAATTAAATGCATGCTAATGCTTACATGCTAATGCTAACATGCTAATGCTAATTTCTGCGTAGCGCTAGCAATTATAATTAGCCACTAAGAATTAAATACATGCTAATGCTAACATGCTAATGCTAATTGCTAGCTCGTTAGCGGCAACAGCCCACTCGGCACTCTCAAAATTTCCGCGGGAATTTTCTAGTTAGTGCCGAGTGCCTACGACACGAGGCATCTCTCCCCAGAGCAAGCTCTGGGAGAGATGCCTCGTGCCGTAGGCACGAGGCAACTCTTAATCTTCTGCGTGTTTCTTCTTACTTAATATTATTAGTCGAGTGCCTATGACACGAGGCATCTCTCCCCAGAGCTAGCAAGCTCTGGGGAGAGATGCCTCGTGCCATAGGCACGAGGCAACTCTTAATCTTCTGCGTGTTTCTTCCTATTATTATTCATCTTCCGCCCTTTTTCGCCGATGAATGCGGCCCGCAGCGGTGAGAGGACCCCAACAAATTATATATCAAAACGTGCGTCTTGATCCCGAATCGAGTGCTATTACTTTTCTAAGAGATTCGCGATTTTTTCGCAAAATTATTCGTGAAAAACCGCGAAAAATTTCGTATTGGAATGCATGGGAAAGCCCGAAAAAAAAAAAATTTCAACAGACATTTTCAACAGTGAACTGCTCTGGCATACTTTCACCGAGAGACTTCATTTAAACTTCAAAATGTAGGTAATCTTGTCTTCTTTTCAGTGATTCACTTCACTCATCGACAGCTTTTACCGTTTTTAAACCATCAAGGCTTAAAGTTGAGCAGGTTTTTACTCAAATTTCTGGGTTTATAATGCGTGTGTATTGCGTGGAATGTTTGCGCTAGAGTGGATGACATCATCAGCTAGAGTGAGGAGGAGAGAAAAAAATCTGTGAAAAAATAAAACATATTCGACGACCCTGGTCTCAAATTTCACACTACAGACATAATTTATACATAGAAACGTAGGAAAATTTGTCTTCTCACTCACATCCGTCTGCTAAAGCTGTCAGCTTTATAGTTTTGGCGTAACACACAAAGATGCGCCAGCAACGCCCATCCACAGCCTCATAGACTGCCATGTTAAAAAGGCGGGAAAATTTCTGGAGGAAAGCAGAAGTAACGCTTCTTTGAATCGCGATTAAGGTCACATTTCTTCAATTTATCGACACAAAATAAATATGTAGACGTTCAGGAAGGGCTCAGCGTGCTCCCAGTCATTTCGGTTCAATGATTGGAAATACGGTTTGGCCAGAAATCCTTCCTGTTCGAGGGTGGTCTCAGCATCTCTCTCTCTCTCAGCATTTCCAACTGACATTCCAACTGACAACAGGTGCAGTAACTGCTCTGCTGATTAGGGCCAGCAGGCAGAAGCCGGTGGCGCCATTTTAGTAGTTTTGGCACTTAATTTGAACTTGTCTGTCAAAAAGACAGGCAGAGACAGCAGAGCAGTAAAGAGCTGTAAAGACATGCTAATTGCTAACATTAGCCACTAAGAATTAAATATACGTTATTTGCTAACATGCTAATGGTAATTGCTAGCGCGTCAGGGCTAGCAATTATCATTAGCCACTAAGAATTGAATACATGCTAATGCTAACATGCTAACATGCTAATGCTAATTGCGCGTCAGCGCTAGCAATTATGATTAGCCACTAAGAATTAAATACATGCTAATGCTAACATGCTAATGCTAGCATGCTAATGCTAACATGTTAATGCTAATTTTTATCGTCATCGCAAGCAATTATGATTAGCCACTAAGAATTAAATGCATGCTAATGCTAACATGCTAATGCTAATTGCTAGCGCGTCAGCGGCAACAGCCCACTCGGCACTCTCAAAATTTCCGTGGGAATTTTCTAGTTAGCCGAGTGCCTACGACACGAGGCATCTCTCCCAGAGCAAGCTCTGGAGAGATGCCTGCCGAGGCACGAGGCAACTCTTAATCTTCTCCGTGTTTCTTCTTACTTAATATTATTATTATTCATTTTCCGCCCTTTTCGCGATGAATGCGCCCGCAGCGCTGAGAGGACCCCAACAAATTATATATCAAACGTGCGTCTTGATCCCGAATCCCGCTATTACTTTTCTAAGAGATTCGATAATTCGAAATTATTCAAAAACGCGAAAAATTTCGTATTGGAATGCATGGAAAGCCGAAAAAAAAATTTCAACAGACATTTTCAACAGTGAACTGCTCTGGCATACTTTCACCGAGAGACTTCATTCAAACTTTAAAATGTAGGTACTCTTGCCTTCTCTTCAGTGATTCACTTCACTCATCGACACCTTTACCGTTTTTAAACTATCAAGGCTTAAAGTTGAGCAGGTTTTACTCAAATTTCTGGGTCTATAATGGGTGTGTATTGCGTGGAATGTTTGTGCTAGAGTGGATGACATCATCAGCTAGAGTGAGGAGGAGAGAAAAAAATCTGTGAAAAAATAAAACGTATTCGACCACCCTGGCCTCAAATTTCACACTACAGACATAATTTATACATAGAAACGTAGGAAAATTTGTCTTCTCACTCACATCCGTCTGCTAAAGCTGTCAGCTTTATAGTTTTGGCGTAACACACAAAGATGCGCCAGCAACGCCCATCCACAGCCTCATAGACTGCCATGTTAAAAGGCGGAAAATTTCTGGAGGAAAGCAGAAGTAACGCTTCTTTGAATCGCGATTAAGAGCACATTTCTTCATTTTATCGATACAAAATAAATATGTAGACGTTCAGGAAGGGCTCAGCGTGCTCCCAGTGATTTCGGTTTAAAGATAGGCCAAACGGTTTGGCCAGAAATCCTTCCTGTTCGAAGGGTGGTCTCAGCATTTTCTCTCTCTCTGTCAGCATTTCCAACTGACATTCCAACTGACAACAGGTGCAGTAACTGCTCTGCTGATTAGGGCCAGCAGGCAGAAGCCCGGCGGCGGCCATTTTAGTAGTTTTTGGCACTTAATTTGAGCTTGTCTGTCTAAAATGACAGGCAGAGACAGCAGAGCAGTAAAGAGCTGTAAAGACATGCTAATTGCTAGTGCGTCAGCGCATTAGCCACTAGGAATTAAATACATGCTCATGCTAATGTTAACATGCTAATGATAATTGCTAGCGCGTCAGCGCTAGCAATTATGATTAGCCACTAAGAAGTAAATACATGCCAATACTAGCATGCTAATGCTAGCATGATAATACTAGCATGCTAATGCTAGCATGCTAATGCTAACATGCTAATGCTAATTTCTGGCGAGTCAGCGCTAGCAATTATAATTAGCCACTAAGAATTAAATACATGCTAATGCTAACATGCTAATGCTAACATGCTAATGCTAATTTTTTAGCGCGTCAGCACAAGCAATTATCATTAGCCACTAAGAATTAAATACATGCTAATGCTAATTGCTAGCGCGTCAGCGGCAACAGCCCACTCGGCACTCTCAAAATTTCCGCGGGAATTTTCTAGTATATTATTCATCTTCCGCCCTTTTTCGTCATTTAATGCGGCCCGCAGCGGTGAGAGGACCCCAACAAATTATATATCAAAACGTGCGTCTTGATCCCGAATCCCGTGCTATTACTTTTCTAAGAGATTCGCGATTTTTTCGCGAAATTATTCGCGAAAAACCGCGAAAAATTTCGTATTGGAATGCATGGGAAAGCCCGAAAAAAAAAAAATTTCAACAGACATTTTCAACAGTGAACTGCTCTGGCATACTTTCACCGAGAGACTTCATTCAAACTTTAAAATGTAGGTACTCTTGCCTTCTCTTCAGTGATTCACTTCACTCATCGACACCTTTACCGCTTTTAAACTATCAAGGCTTAAAGTCGAGCAGGTTTTACTCAAATTTCTGGGTCTATAATGGGTGTGTATTAGTGGAATGTTTGTGCTAGAGTGGATGACATCATCAGCTAGAGTGAGGAGGAGAGAAAAAATCTGTGAAAAATAAAACGTATTCGACGACCCTGGCCTCAAATTTCACACTACAGACATAATTTATACATAGAAACGTAGGAAAATTTGTCTTCTCACTCACATCCGTCTGCTAAAGCTGTCAGCTTTATAGTTTTGGCGTAACACACAAAGATGCGCCAGCAACGCCCATCCACAGCCTCATAGACTGCCATGTTAAAAGGCGGAAAATTTCTGGAGGAAAGCAGAAGTAACGCTTCTTTGAATCGCGATTAAGGTCACATTTCTTCATTTTATCGACACAAAACAAATATGTAGACGTTCAGGAAGGGCTCAGCGTGCTCCCAGTGATTTCGGTTTAATGATAGGCCAAACGGTTTGGCCAGAAATCCTTCCTGTTCGAGGGTGGTCTCAGCATTTTCTCTCTCTCTGTCAGCATTTCCAACTGACATTCCAACTGACAACAGGTGCAGTAACTGCTCTGCTGATTGGGGCCAGCAGGCAGAAGCCTGGTGGCGGCCATTTTAGTAGTTTTGGCACCTAATTTGAACTTGTCTGTCTAAAATGACAACACTTCTTTGAATCGCTCTAAAGAGCACATTTCTTCATTTTATCGACACAAAATAACTATGTAGACGTTCAGGAAGGGCTCAACATGCTCCCAGTGATTTCGGTTCAATGATTGGAAACACGGTTTGGCCAGAAATCCTTCCTGTTTGAGGGTGGTCTCAGCATTTTCTCTCTCTCTCTGTCAGCATTTCCAACTGACATTCTAACTGACAACAGGTGCAGTAACTGCTCTGCTGATTAGGCCGGCAGGCAGAAGCCAGCAGGCAGAAGCCGGTGGCCATTTTAGTAGTTTTGGCACTTAATTTGAACTTGTCTGTCTAAAATGACAGGCAGAGACAGCAGAGCAGTAAAGAGCTGTAAAGACATGCTAATTGCTAGTGCGTCAGCGCATTAGCCACTAGGAATTAAATACATGTTCATGCTAATGCTATCATGCTAATGATAATTGCTAGCGCGTCAGCGCTAGCAATTATCATTAGCCACTAAGAATTAAATACATGCTAATTCTAGCATGCTAATTCTAGCATGCTAATGATAATATGATGATAATGATTAGCCACTAAGAATTAAATACATGCTAATGCTAGCATGCTAATGCAAATTTTTCTTTGAATCGCAATTAAGGTCACATTTCTTCAATTTATCGACACAAAATAAATATGTAGACGTTCAGGAAGGGCTCAGCGTGCTCCCAGTGATTTCGGTTTAATGATTGGAAATACGGTTTGGCCAGAAATCCTTCCTGTTCGAGGGGTGGTCTCAGCATTTTCTCTCTCTCTCTCTGTCAGCATTTCCAACTGACATTCCAACTGACAACAGGTGCAGTAACTGCTCTGCTGATTAGGGCCAGCAGGCAGAAGCCCGGCGGCGGCCATTTTAGTAGTTTTTGGCACTTAATTTGAACTTGTCTGTCTAAAATGACAGGCAGAGACAGCAGAGCAGTAAAGAGATGTAAAGACATGGTAATTGCTGACGCTAGCCACTAAGAATTAAATACATGTTATTTGCTAACATGCTAATGCTAATTGCTAGTGTCAGCGCATTAGCCACTAGGAATTAAATACATGCTCATGCTAATGCCAACATGCTAATGATAATTGCTAGCGCGTCAGCGCTAGCAATTATCATTAGCCACTAAGAAGTAAATATATGTTAATGCTAGCATGCTAATACTAGCATGCTAATGCTAAGATGCTAATGCTAATTTTTTAGCGCGTCAGCGCAAGCAATTATCATTAGCCACTAAGAAGTAAATACATGCTAATGCTAGCATGCTAATGCTAACATGCTAATGCTAACATGCTAATGCTAACATGCTAATGCTAATTTTTTAGCGCGTCAGCGCAAGCAATTATGATTAGCCACTAAGAATTTAATACATGCTAATGCTAATTGCTAGCGCATCAGCGGCAACAGCCCACTCGGCACTCTCAAAATTTCCGCGGGAATTTTCTAGTTAGTGCCGAGTGCCTATGACACGAGGCATCTCTCCCCAGAGCAAGCTCTGGGAGAGATGCCTCGTGCCATAGGCACGAGGCAACTCTTAATCTTCTGCGTGTTTCATGGCAGTTTTCTTATTATTCATCTTCCGCCCTTTTTCGTCATTTAATGCGGCCCGCAGCGCTGAGAGGACCCCAACAAATTATATATCAAAACGTGCGTCTTGATCCCGAATCCCGTGCTATTACTTTTCTAAGAGATTCGCGAGGCGAATTTATTCGCGAAAACCGCAAAAATTTCCTATAGGAATGCATGGGATGGCCGGAAAAAGAACATTTCAACAGACATTTTCAACAGTGAACTGCTCTGGCATACTTTCACCGAGAGACTTCATTCAAACTTTAAAATGAAGGTACTCTTGCCTTCTCTTCAGTGATTCACTTCACTCATCGACACCTTTTACCGTTTTAAACTATCAAGGCTTAAAGTTAAGCAGGTTTTACTCAAATTTCTGGGTCTATAATGGGTGTGTATTGCGTGGAATGTTTGTGCTAGAGTGGATGACATCATCAGCTAGAGTGAGGAGGAGAGAAAAAAATCTGTGAAAAAATAAAACGTATTCGACGACCCTGGCCTCAAATTTCACACTACAGACATAATTTATACATAGAAACGTAGGAAAATTTGTCTTCTCACTCACATCCGTCTGCTAAAGCTGTCAGCTTTATAGTTTTGGCGTAACACACAAAGATGCGCCAGCAACGCCCATCCACAGCCTCATAGACTGCCATGTTAAAAAGGCGGAAAATTTCTGGAGGAAAGCAGTAACGCTTCTTTGAATCGCGATTAAGGTCACATTTCTTCATTTTATCGACACAAAACAAATATGTAGACGTTCAGGAAGGGCTCAGCGTGCTCCCAGTGATTTCGGTTTAATGATAGGGCAAACGGTTTGGCCAGAAATCCTTCCTGTTCGAGGGGTGGTCTCAGCATTTTCTCTCTCTCTCTCGCAGCATTTCCAACTGACATTCCAACTGACAACAGGTGCAGTAACTGCTCTGCTGATTAGGGCCAGCAGGCAGAAGCCTGGTGGCGGCCATTTTAGTAGTTTTTGGCACTTAATTTGAACTTGTCTGTCTAAAATGACAGGCAGAGACAGTAGAGCAGTAAAGAGCTGTAAAGACAAGCTAATTGCTAGTGCGTCAGCGCATTAGCCACTAGGAATTAAATACATGCTCATGCTAATGCTAACATGCTAATGATAATTGCTAGCGCGTCAGCGCTAGCAATTATCATTAGCCACTAAGAAGTAAATACATGCTAATACTAGCATGCTAATGCTAGCATGATAATACTAGCATGCTAATGCAAACATGCTAATGCTAATTTCTTAGCGCGTCAGCACTAGCAATTATGATTAGCCACTAAGAATTAAATGCATGCTAATGCTAACATGCTAATGCTAATTTCTGGCAGTCAGCGCTAGCAATTATAATTAGCCACTAAGAATTAAATACATGCTAATGCTAGCATGCTAATGCTAACATGCTAATGCTAATTTTTAGCGTCGCAAGCAATTATCATTAGCCACTAAGAAGTAAATACATGCTAATACTACCATGCTAATGCTAACATGCTAATGCTAATTGCTAGCGCCGCAACAGCCCACTCGGCACTCTCAAAATTTCGCGGAATTTTCTAGTTATGCCGAGTGCCACGACACGAGGCATCTCTCCCAGAGCAAGCTCTGAGAGATGCCTCTGCCGAGGCACGAGGCAACTCTTAATCTTCTGCGTGTTTCTTCTTACTTATTATTATTATTATTAGTGCCGAGTGCCTACGACACGAGGCATCTCCCAGAGCAAGCTCTGGGAGAGATGCCTCGTGCCGTAGGCACGAGGCAACTCTTAATCTTCTGCGTGTTTCTTGGCAGTTTTTTTATTATTATTATTCATCTTCCGCCCTTTTTCGTCATTTAATGCGGCCCACAGCGCTGAGAGGACCCCAACAAATTATATATCAAAACGTGCGTCTTGATCCCGAATCCCGTGCTATTACTTTTCTAAGAGATTCGCGATTTTTTCGCGAAATTATTCGCGAAAAACCGCGAAAAATTTCGTATTGGAATGCATGGGAAAGCCCGAAAAAAAAAAAAATTCAACAGACATTTTCAACAGTGAACTGCTCTGGCATACTTTCACCGAGAGACTTCATTCAAACTTTAAAATGTAGGTACTCTTGCCTTCTTTTCAGTGATTCACTTCACTCATCGACAGCTTGTACCGTTTTTAAACTATCAGGGCTTAAAGTTGAGCAGGTTTTTACTCAAATTTCTGGGTCTATAATGGGTGTGTATTGCGTGGAATGTTTGCGCTAGAGTGGATGACATCATCAGCTAGAGTGAGGAGGAGAGAAAAAAATCTGTGAAAAAATAAAACGTATTCGACGACCCTGGCCTCAAATTTCACACTACAGACATAATTTATACATAGAAACGTAGGAAAATTTGTCTTCTCACTCACATCCGTCTGCTAAAGCTGTCAGCTTTATAGTTTTGGCGTAACACACAAAGATGCGCCAGCAACGCCCATCCACAGCCTCATAGACTGCCATGTTAAAAAGGGGAAAATTTCTGGAGGAAAGCAGAAGTAACGCTTCTTTGAATCGCGATTAAGGTCACATTTCTTCATTTTATCGACACAAAATAAACATGTAGACGTTCAGGAAGGACTCGCGTGCTCCCAGTGATTTCGGTTTAATGATAGGCCAAACGGTTTGGCCAGAAATCCTTCCTGTTCGAGGGTGGTCTCAGCATTTTCTCTCTCTCTCTGTCAGCATTTCCAACTGACATTCCAACTGACAACAGGTGCAGTAACTGCTCTGCTGATTAGGGCCAGCAGGCAGAAGCCGGAGGCGCCATTTTAGTAGTTTTGGCACTTAATTTGAGCTTGTCTGTCTAAAATGACAGGCAGAGACAGCAGAGCAGTAAAGAGCTGTAAAGACATGCTAATTGCTAGTGCGTCAGCGCATTAGCCACTAGGAATTAAATACATGCTCATGCTAATGCTAACATGCTAATGATAATTGCTAGCGCGCAGCGCTAGCAATTTCATTAGCCACTAAGAATTAAATACATGCTAATGCTAATGCCAACATGGCCACTAAGAAGTAAATACATGCTAATGCTAGCATGCTAATGCTAGCATGCTAATGCTAATTTTTTAGAGCGTCAGCGCTAGCAATTATGATTAGCCACTAAGAATTAAATGCATGCTAATGCTAACATGCTAATGCTAACATGCTAATGCTAATTTCTGGTGGGTCAGCGCTAGCAATTATAATTAGCCACTAAGAAGTAAATACATGCTAATGCTAGCATGCTAATGCTAACATGCTAATGCTAATTTTTTAGCGTCAGCGCAAGCAATTATGATTAGCCACTAAGAATTAAATACATGCTAATGCTAACATGCTAATGGCTAGCGCCAGCGCAACAGCTCACTCGGCACTCTCAAAATTTGGAATTTTCTAGTTATTATTCATTTTCCGCCTTTTTCGCCGATGAATGCGGCCCACAGTGAGAGGACCCCAACAAATTATATATCAAAACGTGCGTCTTGATCCCGAATCCCGTGCTATTACTTTTCTAAGAGATTCGCGATTTTTTCGCGAAGTTATTCGCGAAAAACCGCGAAAAATTTCGTATTGGAATGCATGGGAAAGCCCGAAAAAAAAAAAATTTCAACAGACATTTTCAACAGTGAACTGCTCTGGCATACTTTCACCGAGAGACTTCATTTAAACTTCAAAATGTAGGTAGTCTTGTCTTCTTTTCAGTGATTTACTTCACTCATCGACAGCTTTTACCGTTTTTAAACAATCAAGGCTTAAAGTTGAGCAGGTTTTTACTCAAATTTCTGGGTCTATAATGGGTGTGTATTGCGTGGAATGTTTGCGCTAGAGTGGATGACATCATCAGCTAGAGTGAGGAGGAGAGAAAAAAATCTGTGAAAAATAAAACGTATTCGACGACCCTGGCCTCAAATTTCACACTACAGACATAATTTATACATAGAAACGTAGGAAAATTTGTCTTCTCACTCACATCCGTCTGCTAAAGCTGTCAGCTTTATAGTTTTGGCGTAACACACAAAGATGCGCCAGCAACGCCCATCCACAGCCTCATAGACTGCCATGTTAAAAGGCGGAAAATTTCTGGAGGAAAGCAGAAGTAACGCTTCTTTGAATCGCGATTAAGGTCACATTTCTTCAATTTATCGACACAAAACAAATATGTAGACGTTCAGGAAGGGCTCAGCGTGCTCCCAGTGATTTCGGTTCAATGATAGGCCAAACGGTTTGGCCAGAAATCCTTCCTGTTCGAGGGTGGTCTCAGCATTTTCTCTCTCTCTGTCAGCATTTCAAACTGACATTCCAACTGACAACAGGTGCAGTAACTGCTCTGCTGATTAGGGCCAGCAGGCAGAAGCCCGGAGGCGGCCATTTTAGTAGTTTTTGGCACTTAATTTGAACTTGTCTGTCTAAAATGACAACACTTCTTTGAATCGCTCTAAAGAGCACATTTCTTCATTTTATCGACACAAAATAACTATGTAGACGTTCAGGAAGGGCTCAGCGTGCTCCCAGTGATTTCGGTTCAATGATTGGAAATACGGTTTGGCCAGAAATAATTCCTGTTTGAGGGTGGTCTCAGCATTTTCTCTCTCTCTCTGTCAGCATTTCCAACTGACATTCCAACTGACAACAGGTGCAGTAACTGCTCTGCTGATTAGAGCCGGCAGGCAGAAGCCAGCAGGCAGAAGCCCGGCGGCGGCCATTTTAGTAGTTTTGGCACTTAATTTGAACTTGTCTGTCTAAAATGACAGGCAGAGACAGCAGAGCAGTAAAGAGCTGTAAAGGCATGCTAATTGCTAGCGTCAGCGCATTAGCCACTAGGAATTAAATACATGCTCATGCTAATGCTAACATGCTAATGATAATTGCTAGCGTCAGCGCTAGCAATTATTATTAGCCACTAAGAAGTAAATACATGCTAATGCTTGCATGCTAATACTAGCATGCTAATGCTAACATGCTAATGCAAATTTTTAGCCGCAAGCAATTATGATTAGCCACTAAGAATTAAATACATGCTAATGCTAACATGCTAATGCTAACATGCTAATGCTAATTGCTAGCGCGTCAGCGGCAACAGCCCACTCGGCACTCTCAAAATTTCCGCGGGAATTTTCTAGTTATTATTCATTTTCCGCCCTTTTTCGCGACACGCGCCGCAGCGCTGAGAGGACCCCAACAAATTATATATCAAAACGTGCGTCTTGATCCCGAATCCCGTGCTATTACTTTTCTAAGAGATTCGCGATTAATTCGCGAAATTATTCGCGAAAAACCGCGAAAAATTTCGTATTGGAATGCATGGGAAAGCCCGAAAAAAAAAAAATTTCAACAGACATTTTCAACAGTGAACTGCTCTGGCATACTTTCACTGAGAGACTTCATTCAAACTTTAAAATGTAGGTACTCTTGCCTTCTCTTCAGTGATTCACTTCACTCATCGACACCTTTACCGTTTTTAAACTATCAAGGCTTAAAGTTGAGCAGGTTTTTACTCAAATTTCTGGGTCTATAATGGGTGTGTATTGCGTGGAATGTTTCTGCTAGAGTGGATGACATCATCAGCTAGAGTGAGGAGGAGAGAAAAAATCTGTGAAAAATAAAACGTATTCGACGACCCTGGCCTCAAATTTCACACTACAGACATAATTTATACATAGAAACGTAGGAAAATTTGTCTTCTCACTCACATCCGTCTGCTAAAGCTGTCAGCTTTATAGTTTTGGCGTAACACACAAAGATGCGCCAGCAACGCCCATCCACAGCCTCATAGACTGCCATGTTAAAAGGCGGAAAATTTCTGGAGGAAAGCAGAAGTAACGCTTCTTTGAATCGCGATTAAGGTCACATATCTTCATTTTATCGACACAAAATAAATATGTAGACGTTCAGGAAGGGCTCAGCGTGCTCCCAGTGATTTCGGTTTAATGATAGGCCAAACGGTTTGGCCAGAAATCCTTCCTGTTCGAGGGTGGTCTCAGCATTTTCTCTCTCTCTCTGTCAGCATTTCCAACTGACATTCCAACTGACAACAGGTGCAGTAACTGCTCTGCTGATTAGGGCCAGCAGGCAGAAGCCGGCGCGCCATTTTAGTAGTTTTGGCACTTAATTTGAGCTTGTCTGTCTAAAATGACAGACAGAGACAGCAGAGCAGTAAAGAGCTGTAAAGACATGCTAATTGTTAGTGCATCAGCGCATTAGCCACTAGGAATTAAATACATGCTAATGCTAATGCCAACATGCTAATGATAATTGCTAGCGCGTCAGCGCTAGCAATTATCATTAGCCACTAAGAAGTAAATATATGTTAATGCAAGCATGCTAAAACTAGCATGCTAATGCTAAGATGCTAATGCTAATTTTTTAGCGCGTCAGCGCAAGCAATCATCATTAGCCACTAAGAAGTAAATACATGCTAATGCTAGCATGCTAATGCTAACATGCTAATGCTAACATGCTAATGCTAATTTTTAGCGCCAGCGCAAGCAATTATGATTAGCCACTAAGAATTAAATACATGCTAATGCTAACATGCTAATGCTAATTGCTAGCTCGTTAGCGGCAACGGCCCACTCGGCACTCTCAAAATTTCCGCGGGAATTTTCTAGTTATTATTCATTTTCCGCCCTTTTTCGCCGATGAATGCGGCCCACAGCGGTGAGAGGACCCCAACAAATTATATATCAAAGCGTGCGTCTTGATCCGAATCCGTGCTATTACTTTTCTAAGAGATTCGCGATTTTTTCGCGAAGTTATTCGCGAAAAACCGCGAAAAATTTCGTATTGGAATGCATGGGAAAGCCCGAAAAAAAAAAAATTTCAACAGACATTTTCAACAGTGAACTGCTCTGGCATACTTTCACCGAGAGACTTCATTTAAACTTCAAAATGTAGGTAGTCTTGTCTTCTTTTCAGTGATTTACTTCACTCATCGACAGCTTTTACCGTTTTTAAACAATCAAGGCTTAAAGTTGAGCAGGTTTTTACTCAAATTTCTGGGTCTATAATGGGTGTGTATTGCGTGGAATGTTTGCGCTAGAGTGGATGACATCATCAGCTAGAGTGAGGAGGAGAGAAAAAAATCTGTGAAAAAATAAAACGTATTCGACGACCCTGGCCTCAAATTTCACACTACAGACATAATTTATACATAGAAACGTAGGAAAATTTGTCTTCTCACTCACATCCGTCTGCTAAAGCTGTCAGCTTTATAGTTTTGGCGTAACACACAAAGATGCGCCAGCAACGCCCATCCACAGCCTCATAGACTGCCATGTTAAAAAGGCGGGAAAATTTCTGGAGGAAAGCAGAAGTAACGCTTCTTTGAATCGCGATTAAGAGCACATTTCTTCATTTTATCGACACAAAATAAATATGTAGACGTTCAGGAAGGGCTCAGCGTGCTCCCAGTGATTTCGGTTCAATGATTGGAAATACGGTTTGGCCAGAAATCCTTCCTGTTCGAGGGGTGGTCTCAGCATTTTCTCTCTCTCTCTGTCAGCATTTCAAACTGACATTCCAACTGACAACAGGTGCAGTAACTGCTCTGCTGATTAGGCCGGCAGGCAGAAGCCAGCAGGCAGGCGCGGCCATTTTAGTAGTTTTTGGCACTTAATTTGAACTTGTCTGTCTAAAATGACAGGCAGAGACAGCAGAGCAGTAAAGAGCTGTAAAGGCATGCTAATTGCTAGTGCGTCAGCGCATTAGCCACTAGGAATTAAATACATGCTCATGCTAATGCTAACATGCTAATGATAATTGCTAGCGCGTCAGCGCTAGCAATTATCATTAGCCACTAAGAATTAAATACATGCTAATGCCAACATGCTAATGATAATTGCTAGCGCGTCAGCGCTAGCAATTATCATTAGCCACTAAGAAGTAAATACATGCTAATGCTAGCATGCTAATGCTAGCATGCTAATTTTTTAGAGCGTCAGCGCTAGCAATTATGATTAGCCACTAAGAATTAAATGCATGCTAATGCTAACATGCTAATGCTAGCATGCTAATGCTAATTTCTGGCGCGTCAGCGCTAGCAATTATAATTAGCCACTAAGAATTAAATACATGCTAATGCTAACATGCTAATGCTAATTGCTAGCGCGTCAGCGGCAACAGCCCACTCGGCACTCTCAAAATTTCCGCGGGAATTTTCTAGTTTTGTTTATTATCTTTGATTTGTTTTATGTGTGAGTACGGGATTATTTTTGTAGTGTAATTTTGATTTGTCAATCTGACGTCCTCATTTGTCCCATTCCAGGTATTCTTTTCTGGGTTCAGACAGCCCTGCTGTTCTAAATATGCCCTGTGTTGATATGAGTTTAGATCAGACTCTATCAAGTGGTTCCAAAATTTGATAGCGCTCTTTTTAATTTTAATTAACAGAGGGAATTGGCCTAGCTCTGCTCTGCAGCCGTGGTTTGGGCAGTTTCTGTTGACTCGGAGTTTCAAGATGCACTCTTTCAATAGGGTTTGAGTCCCAGTGCTCTTGATTAATTAATGGGCCCCAAACCTCACTTCCATATAGGAGGATTGGTTCAATGGCAAGGTTTAAGCCAGATTTTGATTGGGGGGTTTAATTTGAATAGAACTTTTCGTATGCTGTAATATGCTCTGCGATAGCTAGGCCAAGGTAAGTGTACTCCATTGCATGACTCAATGTTGTCTCTCCCAAAGTAAATTGATATTTTTTTGATTGTGATCTCTCTCTCTCACACACACACACAACACAGAGGATCAAATACCAGCACTAAATCCACTCTATACACTCACACAGTCTCCATCCACATCACTCCTGCAATGTCCCACCACAGGCATGGCCCCATTATAGCCATCATTTAGAGTCAGTATTGATTACTCTCTGGCAAAGGTCCACACACACACACACACACACACACATTCATACACACACATACATACACACATAGACACACATTTGAATAGGCATTTCACTCCAAAGATAATCCCAAGATCATTTCAGAGATGTTAGATCACCGTCCATTGATTTCTGTTGGGAATGGAAATCACTCTTCTTCATTACAGGGCTCTCCCTTCTGTTCTTTTTGTCTTCATACTGACATATGGCATTTCATTGTTCAAAATAAATGACAGACAGAGGAAGAATAGATGAAGGACAGATTAATATAACTGAAAAAGTATCCAAAAAAGAAATCCCACTTCACAGAAACAGAGCAAAACTTTACGAGTGTGCAGCCACAGAGGCTGCATTTGAAACACTATAGGTTTGGTGTTATGCTGGTTTAGCTACCATGTTTTGCACATACACAATACAAATGAACTGTACATAGATTTCAATCTGGATGCACATGAAGTTCTGTTCTATGCATTGTAATGCAGAAAAGCAGGGGACCAAGTGAGTACAACAGAAAAGTCAAATGAAGACTGGATAAAGACATAATAAAGTGATAAGACATGTTTTTGCTCTTATTTTTCATGAGATGAACTCAAAGATCTAAAACATTTTCTATATACACAAAATAACCATTTGTCTCAAATATTGTTCACAAATCTGTCTAAATCTGTGATAGTGAGCACTTCTCCTTTTGCCGAGATACTCCATCCCACCTCACAGGTGTGGCATATCAAGATGCTGATTAGACAGCATGATTATTGCACAGGTGTGCCTTAGGCTGGCCACAATAAAAGGCCACTCTGAAATGTTCAGTTTTATCACACAGCACAATGCCACAGATGTCGCAAGTTTTGAGGGAGCGTGCAATTGGCATGTTGACAGCAGGAATGTCCACCAGAGCTGTTGCCCGTGAATTGAATGTTCATTTCTCTACCATAAGCCGTCTCCAAAGGCGTTTCAGAGAATTTGGCAGTACATCCAACTGGCCTCACAACCGCAGACCACGTGTAACCACACCAGCCCAGGACCTCCACATCCAGCATGTTCACCTCCAAGATCATCTGAGACTAGCCACTCGGACAGCTGCTGCAACAATCGGTTTGCATAACTAAAGAATTTCTGCACAAACTGTCAGAAACCATCTCAGGGAAGCTCATCTGCATGCTCGTCGTCCTCATCGGGGTCGCGACCTGACTCCAGTTCGTCGTTGTAACCGACTTGAGTGGGCAAATGCTCACATTCAATGGTGTCTGGCACGTTGGAGAGGTGTTCTCTTCACGGATGAATCCCGGTTTTCACTGTTCAGGGCAGATGGCAGACAGCGTGTGTGGCGTCGTTTGGGTGAGCGGTTTTCTGATGTCAATGTTGTGGATCGAGTGGCCCATGGTGGCGGTGGGGTTATGGTATGGGCAGGCGTATGTTATGGACGATGAACACAGGTGCATTTTATTGATGGCATTGTGAATGCACAGAGATACTGTGACGAGATCCTGAGGCCCATTGTTGTGCCATTCATCCACGACCATCACCTCATGTTGCAGCATGATAATGCACGGTCCCATGTTGCAAGGATCTGTACACAATTCCTGGAAGCTGAAAACATCCCAGTTCTTGCATGGCCAGCATACTCACCGGACATGTCACCCACTGAGCATGTTTGGGATGCTCTGGATCAGCGTATACGACAGCGTGTTTCAGTTCCTGCCAATATCCAGCAACTTCGCACAGCCATTGATGAGGAGTGGACCAACATTCCACAGGCCACAATCAACAACCTGATCTGAACCTGAACTCTATGCGAAGGAGATGTGTTGCACTGCGTGAGGCAAATGGTGGTCACACCAGATACTGACTGGTCTTCTGACCCCCCAGACCCCACCAATAAAACAAAACTGCACGTTTCAGAGTGGCCTTTTATTGTGGCCAGCCTAAGGCACACCTGTGCAATATTCATGCTGTCTAATCAGCATCTTGATATGCCACACCTGTGAGATGGGATGGATTATCTCGGCAAAAGAAAAGTGCTCACTATCACAGATTTAGACAGATTTGTGAACAATATTTGAGAGAAATGGTTATTTTGTGTATATAGAAAATGTTTTAGATCGTTGAGTTCAGCTAATGAAAAATGAGAACAAAAACAAAAGTGTTGCGTTTATATTTTCGTTCAGTGTATGAAGGAGTTATGGAATAGCACTACAGTGATGTAGAGTGTGACATCTCCATAATTTCCATATACTGTATCTCCCTGCCAGAGATGAGAAAGCCTGGCCATGGACCAACTGTGCTATATAAATGAAGGCTGGCCTGTTTACTGCGCTGTGGTGTGTGATGGAGGAGAGAGAGAGAGAGAGAGAGAGAGAGAGAGAGGCGGTTGGTGAGAGTAGGGGTGGGGTGGGGGATTCAGAGAGCTGATGTTGCTGCCATGGAAACCAGCATCACTTTGGAGAGGAACAGAACTACTCTGGGGAAAGACCCAGTACATGCACACACATGCACAAAACTCAAACAATCACAAATTCATTTATGTTTAATCGACACAGCCCTATTTTTGGATGATTTTTGGAAGTCGGATGAATACGAGAATTTTTGTGGGGATTCATCTACAGTAGGTTCAGTGCATTCTAAATGATGCCCTGTTGGTCATTGATGTTTAATTGATATACCTGAGCCAAGGCAATGTCTTATAGATGCCCCTGCCTCCATGTCTAGCTTCCACTGACTGCTCTTTTGTGCAATACCAATCTAGAAACTGAAATATCAACCAATTTCTGTTTTTTCATATCGATCATATCTACATCAAACATTGCACTATTGCAGAATTTTTAAAATATCAAATATTGACTATGGAATAATTTGACTATGGACCTCACTGCATCGCTTGCCCTTGAAAAGCACCTATGTGCATACTTTATGCCATACTGTATGCATGTGAATATGCACTCTGCATATCTCCTGCTGTGGCTATGAGGAGGGGTTCCCATCCCCCAACATTTCACCCACAGTGTAATGTGTATCTGTTATGCATATGCGTGAAAGATTTCCCCATTCTGTAATGTTATCTTTTCTTATTCATTTTATAGGCATATAATTAGATGTTTGATTAGCTGTACCTTCTATTAACTAAGTCTCATATTTCTCTCTTTCCCTTCCTCTGCATATATTGCTATACTGTATAGCAATATATGCATGTACTGTGAAGTATTAGAAAGAAAAACAGCATCTTTCTATCTAATTGTATCAATATGATGATGATTTTTTAAATTAATCAGCCATTTGTTCAAATAATCGTGAAAAACGTATATTGTAGTTGCCCAGAATCCAAGTCGATCTCTTCAAATTGCTTGCTTGCAAAAATATTAAATTTGATATGTATCAATGATACAAACAGAAAAACAGCAAACCTCACATGTGAGCAGTTAGAGCCAGTGAAAATTCGAATTCTATTTTAATAATTATTCGATTATTGGAATCTTTGCTGATTTTGGAGTTTTGTGTGGGCCATCTACCTTGACAATAGTGAATATAGTTATATACAATAGATAATTGAATATCCAAGCCCTCTGCATAGCATGTTGCAGTTGTTTCAAAGCACCGTCGCGCCACAGAAGAACAAATTTCTTGCAGATAGCATTTTGCTATTTATAGAACAGCATGTGCAAGAGAAATGTGCCAACAGATGCAAAGGGTGTAACAAGGACATATAGCAAGTAGAGAAGATGAAGACAGTGATGCTTCAGGACAGGCCTGAAATATACAGCTATTATACATATGAGGAACACTTTCATGTGATAAACATTAAACAAGACTAAAGGTCTACAGCTAAGCTGCTCTGTGAACTGAGCTGTACTGTAAAGTGGTGCCTTGCACTAAACACTAACATCAGCATGCTAACATGTTTGCGGTTACAATGCCAACATCCTGTAGCAGCTATGATGTTTACTTAGTAGCATGCTGACTTTTGCCATTTAGCTTTAAACACAACTGGAGATATTTGATCATAAAACATCAAACAAGTATTAGACATATTGGAATTTTGAGTTAGTTATTGTGTATTGGAAAGACTGGTATCAGAAAAAAGGTTTACAATTCATCCTGAAGGGGGAATGGATGTCACCAAATTTCATTTCAAACCTCTAACAGCTGAAATACAAAACTCTAAATGTGAACTTCATTGTGGCACTAGAGGAAAAAAGAGGCTCACCAAAGTAATTATAGCAGTAACAATCCATCTTCTACTGTAGTTGCTGTGATATTTCAGTCTGGTGGACCAACAGACTGACAGTGCCATCCCTCGAGCCATGCTGCTTATGTGGCTAAAAACTGGCAAGATGGACTCTGAGTGTACAATCTGTGAGTACACAGATTCACGTCCAAAACATGCCTTTTAAAATGTCAGCAACTCTCTGTTGTCATTTTAGCCAGCATGACAGCCACCATGGTTGACTTTTACATATCTGGCTTTGTGAACTGTCAGCAGATCTTAAAACAGCAAGAGAAAGCTTGCACTGGCAACAGGAAATGCATGATGGGGCGGCTGTGGCCCGGTTCAATCCCCTCCAATCTGCATGTCAAAGTGTCCTTGAGCAAGATACTGAACCCCAAATTGGCTGCGCCATCGATGTGTGAATATGTATGAATGGTTAGCTCTAAAAACTGATGAGCAGGTGGCACCTTGCATGGCAGCTAATGCCATCAGTGTGTGAATGGGTCAATAAGATATGTAGTGCAAAAGCGCTTTGAGTGGTCGGAAGACTAGAAAGGCGCTATATAAGTACAGTCCATTTACCATGATACAGATGGTGTGATGAACATGATGAACAATTGTGTGCTGTCTTAGGTGTCATGTGATTTGTAGTTTTTTGGAGAGTGCAGACAGATGGCCTTTGTACTTTAATTAAACTTAATTACGTTGAAATGGCAACAGGGGTGTTTTTTGTTTTGTTTTGTTTTTTAACCCAGGCCAAGAGTACATGATTGGTTTCATCGGTGGGAGTCATTTCACCCTCTAATGTGATTCCTGGATTCCTGGCACTGCCTCTGGTCAATAATATGTTGGTCCTAC
This sequence comes from Miichthys miiuy, assembly GCA_036365135.1. Classification (NCBI taxonomy): domain Eukaryota; kingdom Metazoa; phylum Chordata; class Actinopteri; family Sciaenidae; genus Miichthys; species Miichthys miiuy. The sequence continues at coordinate 1,826,680 of CM071616.1, forward strand.
CTGCACACATCTTAACAGATCTTAAATAATAAAGTGATAAAACAAGGTCAGCATCTGTTGACCATATGCTTTGTGGAGAGTACTGTGATCCTGTGATAGCCATCTACTCTGATATAATATCGATTCCATTAAGGCATTTCAAGGCACATATACAGAGTTTAACAGGGGTGGCCAACATTTCCCTTGTGTGAAAAACTCATAACTATCTAAAAGATAACATAGTCCTCTAAGGAAACAAAATCTCCAATCTCTTCCATATAGGAAATCCTTTCTACAGCTCATTTTTTTAAATGCCAAAAACCTTTTGTCCTGCAACAATTACATGTTGGAGATAAGAGGTTTCATCTAGTATGTAAAATGATACAACTCTGACTTTCAGCCGGATGTTCTGCTAATGCATACAGTAGATCATATAGTTTACTGCACAGGCTATTGCATATCCCATATCAATTCTTATCCTCTCGTGTCTGCTATAACTGCAGCTTACAGCAAAGTTACACTTAGAAAACGTAGAACGTACATGGTCAAGGAAGGGTTGGTTGAGTCTGTGACTGCAACATTTTTGTATGACCTATTAAATATGTGCATATTATCCTCCTTTATCTTTTTCTTTACAGCATTTATCCTGTAATATTCTCGTCAAATCTTTCTCCTCATCCCCTTTCATCTTTGCTTTGTTCTCCTCCCTTTTGACCAGTTCTCCCTTTTGAATTCATGCAGAATATGATTGCAATTTGCAAAGACTGTGAAGTGGCCAATAAGGGAAGAGAAATGACTTGGGAGAGGAGTTGAAGAAGCATGATGAGAAAAGGAGTGAAAAGGTGTGCTCAAGAGGAGAAAAGGATGCAAAAGACAAAAAATGAGGGGGAGGCAGAGGGAGATCAACAGAAGGAGAGGCAGATGCTTGTGCCTCAGAAGCCTGTGTGTGAATAATTATCCTGATAAGATTCACTAAGAGCGGCTTGAAATGCAGAGGAAGAGGAGGTTGAATTTGGGAAATACCTCACGATACAGAAAAAAAGGAGACAAAGGATGATTCATTTTAACATAAACCTCTTGTGGTGTGTATATGTGGGTTACAGGCACTGATTCTCCTTCGTACGTTCTTGTTTTCCCCCTCCTCGTCATCCATGGCATGAGAAAGTGGAGCCTCCCTGTCATTTTTTAAAGATGCATGAAGCGGTGGCTACCGAGATTCAGGGGGAGACTGTATGGGAGATAAAAAGAGAGGAGCAGGGTTGGTAATCTACTCTACTATAACACATGCAGCTCCTAATAAATGCTCAACCCCTCATCTTCTGTCTATTGAGAGAAAATAAAATGAGTTGAAGGACATGGAAATAGGTGTATAATTATATTTGCTGTCTTCCCCCTGATTAGATTTAGACCAGCCCAGTGTGTGTCAGCCTGGCTGACATCAGGACCACTATGTCCATCCTAATATCAGAAACCACCTCTTTTTTTTAAGATACTGCACAGCACAATTGGATGGCAGCACATCAAAAACAGAATCAACAGCAGTCTCTTTCTTCATTCCCTGGTGTGAGAGCTTGATCTGTGTCACTCTACAATCCACTGCATTTCCCGAGATTAAAAGGCAACACAGGTGAGTGTCGAGTGTGCACACAGCCACCTGTCAAAGCACACAGAAAGTCACAAACCTCACACTCCATCCATTTATGTCATAAGTCTGTATCATACAGGCTGCTATCTCATGGATCGTAGCTGCTGCTGTGGTCCTGCACGACGTCCACTACATATATTATTACTGTCATTATTGTTACCATATCTCCATTACAGTTTATAGTTAGTTTATGATTTGCTGCTGCTGTGCATCTGTGTCTCTCTATCTCTATCACAGGTTCTACTGCTACTGTAATCATTTTATCATTCATTGTAATTCATTGTCATTTTATCAGTCATTGTAATTGTACAATATGTTTGTGTTGATTTGTTCTGTACACGTGACATCTATTGCACGTCTGTCCGTCCTGGGAGAGGGATCCCTCCTCTGTGGCTCGTCCTGAGGTTTCTTCCACCTTTTTTCCCTGTTAAAAGGGTTTTTTGTGGGCAAGTTTTTCCTCACTCGAACCGAGGGTCTAAGGACAGAGGGTGTCACTCCCTGTACAGATTGTAAAGCCCTCAGAGGCAAAATGTGTTTTGTGAATTTGGGCTATACAAATAAAATTTGATTTTATTTGATTTATGTCTACTGTAACTACTACTGATAACCTATCCTATATGTCATGATTTTCATAATGAGGGTGGAGTAAATGAAATTACCAATACTAAGAGAACTCAGATCACCTCTACCAAAACCTTCCTCAACTTTCATCCTTGCCAGTTAGTAAAGCATGATAATAAGATTTGGTATAGGAGGGGGTGACATGATAAAATATCAATTATGTACAGAATGGTTCCATAGGAATAGTTGAGATATGACAGTTCCATATAGGATGTGTTTTAACATCGCGCACATTTACTGAAGTACTGAAGTATAATTTTAAGGTACTTCACATCACCTACATTCCACTACAATATATTATATATTTGCAATTCTGTCACTTTACTGTCTTCCTGCTAGTGTGAAAGAGAAACTTAAGTGGTCACAAAGCATGCAAAAATATGAAATATGAAATTTTATGAACTATTAGTCTGCCATGTTCTGTAAATAAACCGCCCTAAATCTCACAAATCATCACACAGGACCTTTAAGTAAAAGATATTACTAAGAATACTACTACTACCACTGTAGTAATATATATTTTTTCAGGTCTGAAAACCAAACTATTAGGCAATTGTTAAAGGGACTACGCTACATTCAATTCATCAATTCATTCATGTCAATTGATCCTAAGGGTGATCTGTGTACCAAATTTCAAACCAAGCAATCCAACAATTGGAAAAATGTTCCACTCCAAACCAGAGCAAAAGTCAGAGGATCACCAAAGCCATCAGGATACATTGTCTGGGAAATATCTCCACCTAGTTGATGTTAAACTGTTTCAAATACAGTTGAAGAGAATACAAAAATGTATTGTGTCAAATCATTTGCATTTAAAAATAAATTTCAACATATCACTTATCACTTCACTTATCTTTGTTTACTGCCTTTCAATATGTAAAATAGCCCATACAGTATAGGTTTGCATCAGGCACAGTGTTGCCTTTTGTTGCCCAGCAATGTCTTTTTTAAGGATAGTGTCTAATTTGTAATATCAGCCAGCACAACTGCTACAGTTAAGCTATTAATACTTCTAAGAAGAAGAAAAAGAAGAACAAGGAAAATTGGAAAACAGTGCAACAAGAAAAAATATATTCTTTGCTTAACAATATTTTAGGATCTGAATCCCATACCCCAATTTTCTCTGTTCCTCTCTACTGTCTGTTGCTGATTTGTAGGTCATGTGTGAGCATTAGAAATAAACTGAGAGAGTAAGTGAGCAAAGGACTTTTACCCTCTAGTGGTGAGCCTGGGGAAAGACATGTCAAATTCATTTAGGGAAAAAAATGTCCAATTATCCCTGTTCACTTGTGCATGGAGACAGTGACCCAGTTGGAAAATCAGTTTTAGATTTTTGAATTTCATATTTTATTCACCACTAAGTCTGATATAGTTTGGTTGGACTGAGAGGTTTATTCTGTACAAGTATGTCAAAGTTTTCTTCTTTGGAGTGCACAATCACCCAGTCTGATGTCACCCTTCTACCATGCAACTCCCAGCAGAGTAAAATGAGCGGACTGAATCAGAGGCAGCAGTTCATGTTGCATTACAGAGATGGTAGTGAGCTAGATATTTTGACTTCTCTCTCTGACTCTGAAATTGTGTTTACTGCTAAGCAAACAATGAAATCTGATGATCCTAATGGTCAATTGGTGAGTGGGGCCCCTTCAGAAAACAGAAAACACACACATTACCATCCATGTAATTAGTTAAAGAGGGCATGTCATCTTTTAATAAAATATATAATTTTATTTTTTTTAATTTTCATCATTTATGGAAGTCTTACTATTTCATTATAAAACACTTCAACAACTTTCATATAACTATACACTGTCCAAAAGTCAAAGAAGGAAAAAAATAAAATTAAAAACAATATTCAGAAATGCAGATATTTTACCACCCATGAATATAAAGCTCAACTTTTAGTTGCAACAATATATGTAAATGCCGACAATGTTGCAGGTATTTGGGGTATAACCACATCATGCTGAGCTTAACCCAGACGCACACATACCATGGAACATGCTGCAGTAGCTGAACATGGTGGATATCAGAGGGAAATCAGG